>OY744532.1:3921435-3986435 GCA_963556195.1 Sepiola atlantica | reverse complement strand
ATTAATTAAGTCTACATAATTAGTAGTAATAATAAGTACCTTAATTGCAAACAAAGAACACAGAATTAATGTAATTTTTATAGATGCTCAAAAGAAAATAAAACTCTCTTGATGATCGGACGTTTTCATGTCTTGTTATGTCCATATTTACCGCTCCACATAAAAAGTGTCACCGGATTGGATGACACATTAATGTTGTCTCAGTCTAGGAGGATTTATTCTCCTCTGAATGAAGACAAATGTGATTCTTTCTATTTTACGTCATATCAACATCCCTTCGTTATAGAATGTAGAAACATAATACGTATTGCAAGTCTATCCCTGTATACAATTAATTAAACACACGTTGCTATTTCATCCATATCCAAAAGTAACGTCTGAGTTCATAACATTCCGAGGGAACGAAATCCAATCGGATTTTTACTCGTCATATCCAATTACATAGTCCGCGACTCGATCCAATCACGTACAAGCGGACATTTTTATAGAAGCGCATCTGATCCAGAATTTATTTGATGATATGATAGGGTTTCATTTGTTATCATTTAATTCTATCTAGAGGTCGTCGGTTTATTGGCCGATCTTGTCTTGGAGATAATCAAAATAAGTTTGATATACTAACTACATTGAACATATATATATATATATATATATATATATATATATATTTTTTATTTTTTTATTTTTTTATTTTTTATTTGTGCATTCCCCCTGTAAACATTTATCTAACCAGATTAATGAGAAGCGGATTACGCAAAGATTTATTCCAACTTACTTGTATAATTGAAGTTGAGTTACCTTACTTTTTCAAGAGTAATATTCTCTCACTGTTCGAATTTCACTCTCCTTCCATCCCTCTCTCTCTCTCTTTCTATATATATATACACATATATATAAATATGTATATATATATATATATATATATATATATATATATATATATATATATATATATATATATATATTTATATAAAGAGGTACAGGAAGAGAAAAAACGGAAAGGTGCCTTACTATATTTACTTTTTTATATATTTGAATGCAAATTACAATTCTGTACAGACAAATACATTTAACCTATGCGTTAATAATGATATTATTAATATCTGTATGACGAGTAACTTAAATAACATGGTAATATAGGCCATATAAAGCATGGAGTCTTTTATGTGTGTAAGGTCTGCTCTCTTGATCTGACATTGTTCCGATTTTTAGAAGTTGATTTTTATATTACATATATAATATACATATATATATATATTTATGTATATATATATACATATATTTATGTATATATATACATATATATATATATATATATATATATATATCTAGTTTTTTGTGTGTTTATAATTAATGAATATTTCATTTAAATATTTCATGTATCGAATTAGTATAAAACTGTTTGTGCTGACGATGCGATTAGTATAATTGCCAATTTTCTACACCGTTATTAATGTGATAATAAATTGAAATTTCTGAAACATATGTACGCAAGGATAACATTTGTCGGTGTTTGAATTTTCGGAGCATGATAATTAAAGTTTGTTCACAGGTTCGCTATGATGTAATGATTTAACTGAGGCTGATATAATAAGAATAAAAGTGTAGTTTCTTCAGATAAACATGTCTTGCTAACTTTATCGACAGTCATTTTCTTTTAATTCGCAGACCCATCTCTTTTTGTCTAACTCAACAATTTTACACAACGGAGAAGAAATACTGATCAGACGTTTACACTAAATTCTGACAAACAGCATTAGTATCACAACTTAGCAAATATAAATTAACAGCATGGGGGCAAATCAATTGATAAAGAAACCAGTTAGGATTTATGCAACCAATGTGCCCACCAGAATTTGACCCCGGGATATATCCACGGCATGATAGTACCACATTTGGTGCCTCAAACCTGATAAGGCCCTGAGCTATCATGGCGCAGCCCGGCTTGTTTACAATGGTGCTGCGACTCAAAACCGAACTATGTTTAGTGATGAGTCTCACAAAATGCGGCACAGAGAAACTCATTGGGTCACGGGATTGTTCACAAGCGAATTTTGTCTACTTTTATTTTTATTTTACATACTATAAGATATATGTTACGTCAGATTACATATTTCTGCAAGTAGATCTAAGGTTTGATAATTTGTTTACTAAGATGCCCATATGTATATAGATATGAATAAATTATTTCCCGTGTCATGTATAGTTTTTAAATAAGTAATGAGAAACATATAGAATGTGAAATGGATATATCTTATTCTGTAGTCTATCTAGCGGTCATCAATTCAGTCTATTTCGAGAATGTAGATAAATAACATTCATCTTGTTGAAAGGCTGGCTGCTCTGGTTCCCTCCCCCGACGTAAATTCACTAGACCAACTCGACAATCAGCGAAATCCCATTTATTCACTGTGGAGGTCTCCAGATGCCAGAGAGCCTTCTACTTCAACAGCTTCCTTCCTCGTGCTGCACGTCTCTGGAACTCCCTCGCTGCTCCTTGTTTCTCCCGACTGTATTGACATGATGAGGTTTAAAACTAATGTAAACAGGCATTTTGCTACACAGCTCTCAACTTAGGATTACACCTAAAAACCTGATAAGGCCCTGAGCTATCATGGCGCAGCCCGACTTGTTTCAGAACAGATTTTTATTTTCATTTTTTATTTGATCTTTTGACTAATCATTTCGCTAGACATCTAGCTTCGTCAGAGTATGATGTGGGGTTGTAACAGGTTTGTTTGTTTGTAGCAGTCCGTAATTATGACAAAATAGAAAACCATTTGAAACTATTAAAACGTCATCATTTTGGCTCTGATTTCTAATTCTAAATCCATACATGATATGATACATAGCTTATGTATTCCTTTATCCTTATAAGCATCTCAGAAACAGAACTATGGGGAAAATGACCGATCCCATTTGAACAGTAATGTAATAAATACGTGCATAAAAAATAAGGGTAATCAATATATGTACGTATAAATAAAAACATCACCTTATGTTATTAGCGCGTAGGTGTTTAAACTCGGCGTTCCCCGGAAATCTTTTAGTTTCAATTTTTTTTTCTCTTAATTAATTTCTTGAATTTTAAAAAGCTAATTCAATAAAGGAATATAATATAATAAAAACAATTTTGATTATGCAATAAAATCGATAGATCGCCATACGAAATGTTGAAATTTTAATCACATGAAGATTTCCGTGTGTCTTTGTATATAACGACAGAGACATGTAAATATATATTAAAAACAACTATTGCGTGTCGGTTACTTTTAACTTTTTATGATCGGAATATTACGAAGGTTAATTTAATTACTTTCTGTATTGTTTGGTCATTATATTTCTTGGAGAAAATTGTTAAAAACTCTGACATAATTTTAAAAAGTTACGAGTGAACATGAATTACCAGAAACTGACGATATATTTTCTTACAATTTTATTATCTAGAAGAAGGAAAAATAGATGACCTTGATTTATCCCCCTTTTATCTCTCTCTCCTCTCCCCCCTCTCTCTCTCTATCTCTCTTTACTTTAACTTACTGTTAATTTTGGTTTTCTCTCCTTTACTTATTAGTTCACTTTCTTTTATTTCTCCTCCTCCCTCTATGTTAGTCTATTTTCTTACTCCCCCTGATCTTGTTTTAGTCTTTCCCATATAGCAGTCTCTTACTTTTTACTGTATCTTTCTCTCTTTCTTTCTTATCGTTCTCTTTATTGTAACTTTTTCTTATTTTCATTCATCTCTATTTTTTACACATTTTCCCATTCTTTTATTTTTACGCTTTCCCCCTTTGATAATTTGAACCATTTTTCATCTAATCCCTAATAATTTTTTTTATTCATTCATCTTTTAAAATTTTGTTTCACTTTGTATTTTTCAACACATCAATCTTATTTCTAGTAAGAATAAGTTGATAAATTTAGTTAATTATTTTTATGTTTATGATTTATTAATTTTTGTGTGTATATATTCAAAATATAATATCAATGTAACTATTAATATGAAAATCAAATCGAATAAATAATATTAAATCAAATGTTATGTAAGCATTGTTGAAATATTATATATATATATATATATATATATAACGTTAATTTAAGATATAAGAGGCAACTATTATCTTTAATTAGTGAACATCCGGATAACAATGAAGCTCAATATACTTGATAGAGCATTAATAGCACTAGATAGAGTGAAAGAATAAAATAAGGTGCGAATCAAATTTTATTACAATTCAAAGTTCAAGAACGCAAACTTTGAATTGTAATAAATTTGATTCGCACCTTATTTTATTTGTTCACTCTATCTAGTGCTATATATATATATATATATATATATATATATATATATATATATATATATATATATATATATATATATAAGAAAATTGTATCAATGCATATATTAAAGAAACTTCGGTAACAGAATGTTAACATGTTTTATATTCAATATATGCATTGTTATGGCTTTCTAAAACATATATCCTTCATATATGAACAATACTTCGAACGGACAATACCATTGTAGTACTTATACATTTAACCAGGTCTCGTCTACTTTTACCGCTGTTTTCGATGAATAGTTCCTCTGACAGATAAAGTTCTGATTTGGAAATGCGAAATTCTTACTGGGTATTCAGAAATAAGAGATAGGATGAAAGAACAAAAACAAAGTGGAAAAAACCTCTTGTTTTCATTTACTTGATAACAAAGTATAACTAAAAAATATTGTTTATAAAGCAAGCAATCATACTCCTTTAGCATTTTCCTACCGCCTTTTATTTTCAATATATGCATTATATCGCTTTGGAAAAGATATACGATTAATATAACACTTTATTTTAATGTATTACGTAAACTGTTAAACGTAAATAAACCAAGTAAGTAAATAATTTATATTGTATTTTAACGCTGGCTTTTTTATTAACTTTTATTATGTTATGAAATTTATTTAATTTTACTATTTAACTAAGCAAAATAGTATAAGTTATTCTTCTGTTAATATGTGTCTTATTTAACAGGTATCCGTGAAATTATTTTTAATATGTATAAAACTCCGTTTTATTTTAGAAAATAAATATGTGAATTCCGCATTCCATTTATTTTGGTGCTATATATTTAAATGAAAATGTGTATTCGAATAAGTAGATTAGCTTGTAGGTGTGATTTAAACGACATTATTTTTCTATTGAATTAAAAAAATATTTACTTATGTTATGGTCTGCTGTCACAAATAATCAGAAAAAATTATCATTGAGTGAATAAAAACAAGCAAGTAGTTTTTTTTAGAAAGTAATCGTATTTAAGTCATGTCATTACCTTCGCTTGTAAATGATCCAATCTAGTCTTTAATTAGAGAAAACGGGACATTTAGCATAAATAGTTCCATGATAAGATATCTCGAAATTTACTCGGCGATAAAAGTGAAATTTCCCCGGGGAAATTGACCCAGGGAAATAAATGCAAACGCAGCGGACTGTAAAGTTGCTACGATTCCCTTGAGTCGGGTGGTGAATGTTTTTTTCTTTTCTCCACACTGAATTAACGTTTCAGGTGGATACCTTTTGTTTTTACATTTTTCACGTAGTTCTTAACCAATATTAAAGCGGGTATTCGCATTAATTAATAATAGACTAGCGGGACAACATTTGAAACCACACAGTTCGTTTCTTCATCTTTCCGCATAATTTATGGTTCTGTGACTTTTTTCTGTGACTTTTCTTCTGATGTATTTTTCGGTGACGTTTTTATCTGTGCGTTTATAATTTATTTATGTTATACTAAACGTTCGGCAGTCAGCGACTACAGATGAATTTAAGTAAATTAATTTTTTTGCGTTGCATATTTAAAATGTGAGTTGGTGATACCATACGTACGAACTCAAATTGACTTAATTTATTATAATATAGACATTTTGATGACTACTAACAACTATTGGAAATTGTATTTACCTTATTTATATTAATCATGTCATTATGCTACACTTATCTATAACTTTTATAATCTAAGTCACTTGGTACACACACTTATCGTCTTATTTACAAATAATGCTAATACTTCAAGAAAGCTGCTGGTGATGCTTAAGATGATTTTGATTAGCAGCATATAGATACACATAGCGACAGAAACATACATATTTCGCCACTAGAAATTAAACACACCATATAAAAATGGTCAAGCAATCAGCATCACAGCACACCAATTATTTGACGCCGGTACTCTCACATATCTAAACCCTAACCAGACCTCCCATTCATAAAAATTCACGAATTTCAGTTTCTCTTTTCTGCATTTACCCTTTTATCATGGCTGTCCCCGACAAACACTTTCTTGATTATTTTGGATCGTATGGTTTCTCTGACTTCTCTTGGAACACATTATCCCAGGAAGGGTCCACGTGAAGGTTCCGACATTCATAATAATAGTAGCGCTATTCAACCGAGAGAACTCAAACACGGATACGTCGAATCCTCATTTTCCTCGGGTATCGATATCACCATGGCAACCTCGGAAAAAGTGATCCAGGCGGGAAATTTGTTTGCTATCTGAGTTTTCTGAACTTTTCATATGATTATTTTTTCTATCGTTTTATTAATTTGCATACACCTTGGATACACTTTTCACTGTCATCTACTGCATCGATAGCACAAAAAATTCCCGCCTGGATAACTTTTGGGTTTTGGACTACCATTCACCACTTGGATTGTTTTTTTAATCAACCTCTTTGATATCTTTCTTGAAGCTGTTTTAAACTTTATGACTTGGATGAACTGTATAAGTTTAACAAAAAGTATGTTTTGGACCGATATATTTGATGTTTTATATACTTTTATATATTTTATATATATTTTTTATATATTTTCAAAGTTTAATTTTATTACCTGCAGTAATGTCATTGCGGTAATGGTCCTCTAAGGAGAAGATTTTCTTTGAAAACTCATGAGTTAAGGACTTTATAGTACTTTGCCTGAACATTGAATTCTAATAAAATTTATTCGCACCTTATTTTATTCTTTCACTTCATCTAGTGCTATTAATGCTCTATCCAGTATATTGAGTTTCAGTTTGATCCGGATGTTCACTAATTAAAGATATTAGTTGCCTCTTATATCATTTGTTGTATTAACCTTATATATATATATATGTATATATATATATATATATATATATATATATATATATATATATATATATATATATAACACCTTGCTAGGTTCACAAATCATATTCAAGATACTAAGTGAATTAATCGAATTAAGTCAGTGGTCCCATATTTATCTGAGGCCCTGTGCAGTGTGCATACGCATGGTTCAGCATCTGATGCCAGAGATCAAGTTTTGATCTCACAAAAATACTTGGCTCGTACGTTTCGTTTCTTCCCGCTTTGATTTCGTTATCGATTTTCGCACAAATGTACGCCAGTTGCTCCTTGCTCTGGCCAGACTAGGGGCTACAATGATCGTTGCTGGGATTCGTGACGATTTCCTTTGTTCTCAAAATGCCTTTATGTAAGCTTCTGCATGATAACCACATGGAAACAGAATTCGATCTTGAGCCAAAATTGCCACTATGATGATGCTGATGATGTCAAGATGGCCGCTATCATTTGATGATGCAAAGATGGGTGGTGTGACTAATTTCTATTCCACCTCGCATCACTATCTATTTATGACTCTTTTGACTGAAATTAAAATGAAAAAAGAGTGTATCGTACTTTTCGAACATGGACAGTTAACTCTTACTTTCTATTAGATTTGCTTAAAACAAACACTAATATAAATATCTGTAATAAATATGTTTTTAATGAATTATTGTTTTGAATTATAATTATGCTGAAAATAAAAAGCTCACAATTAACCCCATTTAAAGACCTGATAATTATTATCATGTATTATTCTTGAATAACAGTCTAGGCATGTAACACCCGCTCAATGCCTTGTTTTATTTTGTCACTGCGTGGGTCGAAGGGAATATCATCTATATTACAAATACTTCTCCAATTGTTCCTTGAAATTGTTGATAACTTTGACATTGACAACCTCTTCCGGCACTTCCTTACAGCTATTGACAGATTCTAATCCAAATGAACGCTGCATAATATCCAACGTTCTGCACTTCTTGAAGAGCTTGCGGCTATATCTTTCTATTTGTGTTGAGATGTCAAGATCTTGTAGCCGTGAATCATGTCGCATCGATCAAGCCACTAATAAATTAGCGGGTAGCATCATTACTTCCAATCGTCCGTGCACAAAGTATTTTTCCATATGTGGGCTGGTGTACAACAGACTAGCCTCTCCCTCTTGGACAAATTGCAAAAAAAATGTCTAACCTAATAGTTCTCACATTGTCTGCCAAGCTCTATCACCTGTCGCATCGCCGCAGTTGCATTCCTGTGTTTGTTATATTTCAACGGAATGTGCTCCGATTAACTTACACAACTTGAAATCTTTTAACGTAAATATGAACCACCTGAATAGACGCTAAATCATACCCTTCCATTGCAGAGATATTTTGATGCCTGGCTTTTTTTCGATACAGATAGTTTGGTTCCTCTGACCGCTTGTCTTTGAACTTCTTTCCCTTCGTCTTCTGAACGGATCAAGATGCAGACATTTATATGGTATGTGAACAAAATCTAGCTGTCCAACTACCACTAGCTTGTTCTTCTCTTAACATGTATCTTATCACAGTAGCTCCTTACGCCGTAGTTGACATCTGCCCTTTTTGGGGTGAACAAAGGGTAAATAGGAAAGGCTTCTCATTGAGTAAATTCAGTAGTGTTGAAAATAACTAAGCTTCATGCTGATCATTCTCACTATTAGTTAAGTTACTATTACAAAACAGATGTACCTTAATCATTCTATCAAACACAAAATAATTAGAAATAATTTAGAAGTTTTATGCTGATCGTTCTCAATATTAGTTAAGTTACTATTACAAAACAGATGTACCTTAATCATTCTATCAAACACAAAATAATTAGAAATAATTTAGAAGTTTTATGCTGATCGTTCTCACTATTAGTTAAGTTACTATTACAAAACAGATGTACCTTAATCATTCTATCAAACACAAAATAATTAGAAATAATTTAGAAGTTTTATGCTGATCGTTCTCAATATTAGTTAAGTTACTATTACAAAACAGATGTACCTTAATCATTCTATCAAACACAAAATAATTAGAAATAATTTAGAAGTTTTATGCTGATCGTTCTCAATATTAGTTAAGTTACTATTACAAAACAAATGTACGTTCACCATTCTATCTAACTTATACTCATTTTAAATAATTAAGCAGTTTTATGCTGATCATTCTCAGTATTAGTTAAGTTACTATTACAAAACAGATGTACCTTCATCATTCTATCGAACTGAAAATCATTTAAAATAATTTAGAAGTTTTATGTTGAACATTCTCAATAGTAGTTAAGTTACTATTACAAAACAAATGTACCTTCATCATTCCTATCTAACTGAACATCTATTAAAATAATTTAGAAGCTGTATGCTGATCATTCTTAATATTAGTTAAGTTACTATTACAAAACAGATGTACCTTTATCATTCTATTTAACTGAACATCAATTAAAATAATTTAGGAGCTTTATGCTGATCATTCTCAATATTAGTTAATGTTTCTATTACAAAACAGATGCAGATTCATCATTCTTTCGAAATAAAAATCATTTTTAATAATTGTGAAGCTTTATGCTGATCATTCTCAATATTTATTATATTACCATTACAAAACAGATGAACGTTCATCATTCTATCTAACTGAAAATCATTTTAAATAATTGTGAAGCTTTATGCGGATCATTCTCAATATTAGTAAATTTACTATCACAAAATAGATGCACTCTCATCATTCTGTCTAACTGAACACCAATTTAAATGATTTAGAAGCTTTATGCTGACTATGCTCAATATAAGTTGTTACTATTACAAAACAGATGCACCTTCATCATTCTATCGAACTGAAAATCATTGCGAATAATTGTGAAACTTAATGCTGATCATTCTTAATATTAGTTGTATTACTATTACAAATCAGATGAACCTTCAGAATTCTATCGAACTGAAAATCATTTACAATAAGTTAGAAGCTTTATGCTTGTCGTTCTCAATATTAGTTAAGTTACTATTACAAAACAGATATACCTTCAGAATTCTATCGAACTGAAAATCATTTTCTCTACATAATTGACTAATATTTGCCCATTGTTTTACAGTCGAGCTCTTTATTTAGAAATGTTAGTGTTATGGTGCAATATTTCAATTTGAAGAAAGTAGATTTGTTACGTTTTGTATTCGGACACTTTAAATATGTAAGACGACCTTTTTCTTATTCTGTCACATCTCTTTAAAACTTTTGCAACCTTATCTAACGTACTATCGTCCAAGTCAATTATACCACATTCGCCATTCGATCGTAGGTGTTTGGGCGTATCTTGTTGTGCGTCCCGCAGTTTGTACTAGATCATCACATTCGCAGTAGTCAGGGTCTGCGAGACTCTAGTTTCTTCATTAGTAAATGGAACCATTATACGCATATCTTCAGGTGGTTAAAAGTAACGAATTTAATTAAGGAATACTGCTGATTCGAATCATAGGTGAAGTGTTCAATGCCAATGTAGTTGAAACTTTATTTTTTTTACTCCTACCATAATGTGAGAACATACGAGTGACAGGAAATGCAGCAACTTGAAACATATGTTTTTATTCAGTTCACTTACTTTAAGTACAATGAACCAAAATAGGAATATTAGTGGAGTATTGATTTACTCCTCTCTCATTGAGTAAATTCAGTAGTGTTTAAAATAACTAAGAAGCTTCATGCTGATCATTCTCACTATTAATAAAGTTACTATTACAAAACAGATGTACCTTCATCATTCTATCAAACACAAAATAATTAGAAATAATTTAGAAGTTTTATGCTGATCATTCTCAATATTAGTTAAGTTACTATTACTAAACAGATGTACCTTCATCATTCTATCAAACACAAAATAATTAGAAATAATTTAGAAGTTTTATGCTGATCATTCTCAATATTAGTTAAGTTACTATTACAAAACAAATGTGCGTTCATCATTCTATCTAACTTATAATCATTTTAAATAATTAAGAAGCTTTATGCTGATTATTCTCAATATTAGTTTAGTTACTATTACAAAACAGATGCAGATTCATCATTCTATCGAAATAAAAATCATTTTTAATAATTGTGAAGCTTTATGCTGATCATTCTCAATATTTATTATATTACTATTACAAAACAGATGTACGTTCATCATTCTATCTAACTGAAAATCATTTTAAATGATTTAGAAGCTTTATGCTGACTATGCATTTTGAACGAGACTCTAGTTTCTTCATTAGTGAATGGAACCATTATACGCATATCTTCAGGTGGTTAAAAGTAACGAATTTAATTAAGGAATACTGCTGATTCGAATCATAGGTGAAGTGTTCAATGCCAATGTAGTTGAAACTTTGTTGTTTTACTCCTACCATAATGTGAGAACATACGAGTGACAGGAAATGCAGCAACTTCAAACATATGTTTTTATTCAGTTCACTTACTTTAAGTACAATGAACCAAAATAGGAATATTAGTGGAGTATTGATTTACTCCTCTCCAGGAGTTAGGCACAAGGCCAGTTTTTATCTTACTCCCACAAGTAAGATGTGACCCAAGATCGGGTCGGGAAAGTGGGGTTTAAAACATTGCCTGGGCAGCCCCGTCGGCATTCCCCGGTAGGGGCGCCTCAGACAGTAAGCAATAAACTTACTCCTCCCCAAAGAGAGGAGGCGAAGCCTGGGAGGGTGGACCTCCTAGAACTGCACAGGACAGACCCATAGACCGGCATAAATCAAGCCCCGAAGGCCAAGAAAATACCAGTCTATGGGGTGCAGTATCCATCGGAACAGATATTAGTGGAGTAGAGTTATCATAAATACAGTAGTAGAAAAATGAAATAGATTTATTTAATTGATTTTCATATACATCGAGATGGCGTGTAAGATAAGCACAATTATCGTGGCACAAAATGATGCATCGCCATTTGCTCTGTCGGATATTTTACAGAGCTGTCCTCCATTGGTGGTTCTTAGTCTTTTGTTGTTACTTCATGTAAGGCTCACAAGACTTACGGACCGCCCATTTCTCTATACAATATAAGATTTCGGACCACCCATTTTGGTAGAGGAGTATATGATTTCCAGGTCATCCATTGTTGAAGGCCTACTCAGAATTTCAAACAACTGTATTTCATAGTGATAATATGCTGTTCGGACAAACCATTTTTCTAGGGCTAATTGAATTTTCGGATTACTACTTTTGTAAGGGTAACAAGACATTTGGGTCACCCTATAGTGATGTAGTTTGTATAGTTCTCTTAGCTTGCACTCGTTTTTCCAAGCTGAATTGCTCCAGACAGCTTTAGCAATGTGTTTTGGGGTAATGTAATGCCGACTCGCACTTACCAACAAGGATTTACTTGTGAAGCGTGTTTAAAAGTATTTAGGAACAACTATTTGTCTATCCGTGGCCTCTTGGCTAGTATCAAATTGTTTGTAAATTTATTAAATATATACTGTTTGGCGTACTTATCCTACTTAAAACAACCTTTTTGCCTCAAGGGGAGTAAAGGCTATGAATTTACCAACATTTATTTAATGAATGTCACTTTATTCATAAAGCCTTTCTTCAAATAATGGGTGGTCCGATAGTCTTACGACTGCTACCTTTTAGAAAGGGTGCAGAAAGAGCCTCGAACCTATTAGGTCCAGAATAGTCTACAAAGCTCCAGTATATTTTCCATCGTCGCAAAGTTGCATGTCTGTACTTGTTTTGCAAGTACTTCCACGGAATCTGCCCCGACAAACTTACTGCACTTGTACCCCCTCAACGTGAATATCCCTGACTGACCCAACAAGCAGCAATAGCCCACCCCTTCACTGTAGAGATCTCCAGATAAATGAACACTTTCTAATCTAATAGTTTGACTTTGGAATAGTCTTATGGCTCCTTATTTCTCCGACTGCACCAGTATGCAGGAATTTCAATGTAATGTGAACAAACATCTCGCTGCATCACTTCGAACTTAGGAAGCGCCCTATAAATATCACCTCTAATTCAAAGTAGCCCATTACATTTCAGGAGCATTATGCTTTGTTTCTGGCGAATAATAATTAAAATAAAATTAATGAGAAAATTCTTGGACAAGGTTATTGGCTGGCAACAGAAGTGTTTTCATTCATCCCTGGAAATGCAGGCGTTTTCCTGCTAGCTGATTAAATTAAGTTAAACTAATTTAATATAAATTTTCAACGCAAAAAAAATATTGAACAGATGAAGAAACATGAATTTTAAATACCGAATTTCAAAATAAGACTTAAATATATTCTTTAAGAAATTATTTTCCCTGGATGCATATGTTGAAAGCAGAAATTTAAATTATTTACATTAAGATAAATTTACGAAGCAGAGATAGAGATGAATATTATCTTACGATGACTAAAGAAACAGTTTACACCGTAGGTCTCAAGAGACAGAGTTAAAAAAAAATGAATTCCTTATGGATTAATACGACAACCTTTAGGATAACAAAATGAAAAATTCTATTTCAATTCAAATATGGTTTACATTGAAAAAATAATATGCCTATCAAAATAAAAATGTAATTAAGTGGAGGAGGCGTGTGCTGTGACCGTTAATTGAACTCCGAGTTTGTCGCTCAATTAAAAGAATATGTTGCAACAAAAAAATAAATGCAAGTTTGTATTAAAATAGTCGTCTTAGCTCTACAAAAAAAAAATTTACAGATTTGGATAAACTGAAAATTAAAATGGCCGATGAAGAATAGAGACTTGACCATATATCTACTCTATCGATGCCATGATTGGTGTGACCTTTTCGCCTCCGTAAATTAAGTGTATGTAACAGTAAAATAAGAAAAGTACAATCCATTACATTGAGACATTGGTTTCTTAAGGAGCATTCGTTTTGTTCAACGAAATCATGCCAATCGACCGTGATAAAGATAACAGTATTCTTGCATGTATGTGCCATTTCTGATTCTTGTTACAATGGTTATTCTTCCCCAACCATTACTCAATTTATGTCGTGAGTTATTTTACATGTTCAAATCTGTTATATATATATATATATATATATATATATATATATGTGTGTGTTTACCTTGATCTACATTTACTGTTTTTTCGGCGAACTCATGAATTCAAATTAAGTGTAGTCGACTAGACAATCTATATAAAGAAAACGTATATTAAATGGTGTCGTGCACTTCAAAATGTTTTTACATTTTTATAATGATCAAAGGTGATAGTGCAGTTTATTGACCGTCGGCATATTCCGGCAAGTTACGTAAACCGTCGGGAGATTCCGAACGAAAACTAAGTGATTTTCTTGACAAAGACGCTAGAAAACTTTTTTTTTAAATTAAGTATAAACATTTAAATAGAGATTAAAAAAGCAGTCATCGTATAGTATTCTGGTAGAAAAATTTTTTTTTTTGTTACGAATAAAATATGATGAAACATTAATGTAAACAATATGTAGCCTTTAAGAACACGTTATCAAGCTGGAACAAGTGAGGAAAACACATTTAAATCAAGAAAAAAGTCATCGTATGGTAATTTTCATGAAAAAAAAAATACCAAGAAAATATAGCGAAACAACAGGTGGACAAAATTTGAATGATTTTTATGCTACTTCTTTTTTAACGCTACCGACTAGGTTAGGGTTATGGTAAGGTTAGGGTTAGTTTTTTTTTGTACTTCTTCTTTATCTTAGCGACTGAGTTAGGGTAATCTTAGGGTTAGGGTTTAGGTTGAAATCCTGTCTCCACAAAAATTCGCCCAGTGAGCTGTCGGAAAGATCCCTGCTCGTACCGTACTCTTTTTATTCCTTAACTCAGCTTCCTGTCGCATTCTATCTACGTGGTTTGTTGTAGCCTTCGTAATCGGATCTACAAACTGCAGACTGTGGTTAACGGTTATATGTTTGAACTCTCCTCTTCCTCCTCCTCCTCCTTTGCTGTACGCTTTCTTATGTGCACATGAAATTCATGGCTCTAACAAATGTTCTTGTTGAATTTTACGCAATATTCTATTCGCAATTGCTAGTTGTCGTCTGCTGCGATTTGATTTGCTAAGCATTTCGGCATCTTCCGGCGCTTCACGTAACCTGCCGGAATATTCCGACGAAACGTCGGTTTCAGCACGGTCCGTAAATTGCAAAATTACCTAACCTAATGTAAAAAATGTGATTTCCACGATTAGCTGCATCACGTTGTTGACGTTCTAGCTAAATTCCAGTTTCAATTTGGATGCCTTCAAGCGAGATATTGTTCCAAACAAAAGATAATTGCTACTTGTGTTTGTAGAATTGTTACCATTTTAAACGACAACTACAATTTTAATAGACTGAATAATAAACTACTATTTATACAATCGGGAGACCTATGTTTTGAGGCATTTCCGTCCATCTGTCCGTCTGTCCGTCTGTCCGTCCGTCCGTCCGGATTTTTCTCCGCAACCATCCATTGAATTAATAAAAATAAAAAATAAATGAATAAATCGAATAAATAAATAAAATAAAAAAAGTAAAGACATACTCTTTTCCTCTCTTTACATTCTATAAATACATATTCTTTTTTCACACTAACACGCCTGAAGATGATTTGAGGATATCAAATCGAAAGTACTCGCAAGGAAGATGGAACAACAAAACTACGGAAACTTCATACACCAGTTTGATCGAGGAACGAAGTTGACCATTCAGAAGATGGCAAAAAATTTAAAAAAAGATCACAAAGCAGAAACACTCCGTGCTATTCAACAACGTTTGCCTAAATGAAAACTTGCTGCCTAAATACACACAATTTAAACTACACGATGCAGCCGCACAACACGCAAAGGATACCTGGAATTACAGAGTTGACTTAATTAAGCGGCAAATTGCCATTGCCCAAGAAGTCATTAGCCAACACACCTCTTAAATTCACAAACTTGAAAACAAACTAAAGAATACTATCACTATTGATCAATACACCTTAATCCAACAACACATCACTGAAATAAATAATAACTTTCAACATTCACACATAATGACTATCCAAAAAAACTCAACTCTCTCTACAAAGGCTCCATTATACTTCCGAACAAAACACAAAACTACATTAACTCATCCCACCAAGAACTCCCCGCACAACAAAAGGAATTTCTTAATCTCGGACCTAAATGTCATTTATTTGTATCGATACAACCACCAAACTAAAAAGGCCGAAATTGAACTCCTTTTGAAAACATCGTCAAACTAGAAAACGAACAAAAAATTACTACACATCCCGGAATTATAGATCTACTCAAAGCCGAAGCCATTAAAAATAGGTATGATACAAACCAAAAATCCACTACACTCTTAACTCATAATTTAAAAAAAGCCGCTAGTGAACTCAGAAACCACCCAAACATCATTATTAAAAAAACTGATGAAACGAATATATATGTTATACTTAATAAATATGACTATTTTACAAAACTACAAACAACATTGGACGATCACTCGAAATTTAAAAAAGTTAAACGAAATCCCTCTGATAAACTTAAGACACACGTAAATAAACTTATTACCGCCAATAATGCGGTAATTGATAACCTCAAACTCCCCAAAATAATTGGGGATTATAAACCTGGGTACCTATACGGTACCGTAAAACTTCATAAACATAACTCCCCTCTCCGTCCCATAATTTCTCAAATACCCACCCCTATATACCAATTAACAAAAACACTTAATCAACTAATAACCCCTTATTTACCAAGTAAGTACGCAGTAAAATCCACGCATGAACTCATACAGATACTCCAAACCCAAAAAACAGATAATAAAATTACCGCTTCACTGGACGTTGAAAGTTTATTCACAAATGTTCCAGTTCACAAAACTATAGATATAATTATTAATAACATATTTAACAACCCATCCCTCCCTCCACTAAAAATTGATCCTAACACACTTAAGAAGTTATTATTAATCTGTACAACCGAGGTTCTTTTCTACGACCATAAGGGAAATATATATACCCAAGTTGATGGTGTATCTATGGGATCGGTCCTTGGACCGACCCTCAGCAATTTTTACATGGCTGACCTCGAAAATAAAGTATTCACTATAATTCCTTAACCTTCCATTTATGCCCGCTACGTTGATGATATCCTCATTTTAGCAGACAATCAAAACGAAATAAAAAAAAGTACAAGACACTTTCCAAAATAACTCGGAACTTACATTCACCCACGAACTTAACGTTAATAATAAAATACCGTTTTTAGACGTTCTCATCGACTCTAACACAGACACATTCATCACGTCTCCCTATAAAAAAACCCACCTCTATTAACTCATGCATTTTAAGTTTTAAAAGCGAATGCCCATACCGATATAAGATTGCAATGATTAAAACCCTAGTAAACCGTGCAAAGTTAATCTCTTCTAGCAAAAAAATATTCCTAAACGAATTAAAAAACATTAAACAGGTCTTAATAAATAATCATTTTCCCAATCATATTATAGACGAGCAGATAAAATTAATGCTTAGAAACTTGGACAATACTAATAATAATCAACCAAATAATTCCCACTACATTAATCTCTTCTATTGCAACCAAATGCATCCGAATTTTAAATTAGATGAAAAGGTTCTTAAAAATATAATACATCGCTACATATCCCCCGCCAGTCCTGATAATACAATAAGATTGATCATTTATTATAAAAAAAGTTAAGACATCGAACCATGTAGTTAAAAATAACACTTCTCAGACAAAAAATACACTAGGAAAGACCAATGTGATATACCAGTTTAAATGCCCAATGGGAGAGTGCATCTCCGACAACAACAATGATAAAACTAGGTCTTACATTGGTTTAACTACTACAACATTGTCCCGAAGACTCACCTTACATCTTTCCGAAACTAGCTCCATTTGCCAACACTTAAAAAAGCATGACTGTCTCCCTTCTCAATACAGAGAAATCTTAGTCAATAATACAAATATATTACACCACGATACCAACATTAAAAGGCTGAAGATTCTTGAGGCCCTTTACATAAAAGCGTAACGCCCTACAATCAATAACATTGTTTATGAGACTAGTCACAACATTTTAAAGTATCTAGCTTAGTAATCAACGTTATTAAATTCCTAACCATTAAACAACTACACGTTTGAATTTTAAACGCTCTTAAAACATGGTCGAATTTTTTTTTTTTTGCGCTTAAGAAATCAAACTCTAACTTCACACCCCTTCGAACATAATCACGCCCTTGTTACTTTTCAATACTTTAGACGCTCCTTTTTTTAAGTTGTATGAATTAAAAATTAAAAATAAAAATAAATAAATAAATAAATAAATAAATAAATAAATATAAATAAATAAATTAATAATAAAAAAAAAATGAATAAATAGAATAAATAAATAAAATAAAAAGTAAAGACATACTCTTTTCCTCTCTTTACATTCTATAAATACATATTCTTTTTTCACACTAACACGCCTGAAGATGATTTGAGGATATCAAATCGAAAGTACTCGCAGGGAAGATGGAACAACAAAACTACGGAAACATCATACACCAGTTTGATCGAGGTACGAAGTTGACCATTCGGAAGATGGAAACATTTTTTTAAAAAGATCACAAAGCAAAAACACTCCGTGCTATTCAACAACGTTTGCCTATATATATATATATATATATATATATATATATATATATATAAGACAGACGAACAACACAGGTAAGGAAGAATTTTTACATTTTTTTATCTTTTATTTTATTTTAATTTTATTATTTTAATAACTAATATAAGTTAGCAAAACATTTATATGGAACAAAATTGAGATTAAGTATACGGAACGTTTATGTTTTTGTCTTTTAAGGGAAGTGGGGTCTGATCAACTTTGCTGGGAAGCCATGAAATGAAATACTGTCTTGTTTTTTAATTCCCGAAACAGTTTTTTTATGGTAAACAACTGATGATCCCTTAAATGATGTTAGAAGCCAACTAATATATTAACTGTAAAAAATAAATTGACTTACATGAGTGATTTTCCACTGAACGACTTGGGACTAAAGGTTTTTTTTAATATATAGTCTTAATGGTTGAGAAACTTCCAAGACTATATATATATTACAACTGAATTCTAAAATAGTTGTTTTTCTTTACCTCCGTTTTTAACGGTGTTAACGCGCAATCGCCACAAAAAAAAACAGAATGTCATTTTTTCGGGAGGGGGGGTATCGAATTGTGTCAATCTGCAAAGCTATCCATATTTAATTTTTTAAAAATCTTATACATCCCTTTTTTATTTTAATTTCAAGCAATTGATTTTAGTTGTGTTTACTCTTCCCATGGCAATTGAACAAAAACTTTAAAATTATCTAACTTATTTTGTACTTCTTATAGTACACATAAAAATATTACAAGTTTGGAAATTATTGTAGATGAACACCCATCTCACGATAAACTGAGATTCTACATTTTATGCGATTACGTGTGAATACCCTAAAGAAAACTAGCGCAAAGAGAAACAACTATAAATGTTTTAGAATTGAAACTGGGGGATATGTTTCTCAAATAAATTTTACGTAAAATAATCCTCTATTTTCGAGCAATTCAAGAGTTTTATCACAGTTTACCATTTTTTGCGATTGGAAATGAATTCTGTACGTATTGTTTTGGGTCGAATGCGTAGGGTTTTACGACTTTGCTAGTCGAACTTAGGATTATTGTTAAAAATATATTAGTTACTGCCCTAATAATTTAGAATGTCCGTAAAAAGAAATATCTCACTTTTTAGGGGTGGGTGGGTGTAATTTAGCTGAGTGTTTTAATCTACACATTTACCACGTTGTTAACATTTTTGAATTCTCTGAGTAATTTTTTTTTAATTAACGGCATCCCATCATAATTAATTCCTTCCCGGAGGGCGGGTAGGTTTTGGTAGCATATATATATATATATATATATATATATATATATATATATATATATATATATAGGGTAAGGTACACGATAATTCATGAAAATAAAATGCCGTGGTAGACAAAATGTGTGAAAAATGACAAACGGAAAACAGGTTAAAGTGCAGGAGAAAAACAAAAACAAGATATTTTACCGGTTTCGTTCATGTTAGCGAACGTCTTCAGAAAAAGTGTAGATTTGAAAATAATTTTATTTTGAAAGAAACACACATGGGATGAGGAAAGGATGATCCGATTGGACCATATGAGAATACTTTTAGTGACATTGAAATATGACAAGTGGGTGAAACATACTTCTTTGTTTCCTATTCTTCTTTTTATATTTTTATTTTTCTTTTTCTTTTTCACTTTCACACCTATTTAGCTAGTATGGGGGAGGCGGTGGGCGGAGATTTCATGCCCACTCTTATTTGTGTTTATCCTGGCTAGTTCCTCTGTATTTTCCCTCTTATCGCCTTTTACCCCTCTGCCCATCGCCTCCGCCAATTTATTGTGGTCCTTCAAAATAAAATTATTTCCAAATCTTCACTTTTTCTGAAGACGTTCGCCAACACGAACGAAACCGGTAAAATCTCTTGTTTTTGTTTTTTTCCTACACTTAAACCTGTTTTCCGTGCGTCATTTTTCAGACACACACACACACACACACATATATATATGTATATATATATATATATATATATATATATATATTAGTTCGTTGAACACTCTCGACGAGTCTTCTATCTGTGCCTGCTTCTAGTTATTGATAAATATTAGAAAAAGCCACTTTAAGAAATTAAAGTAGAGCCCTGTCAGCTATGTTAAAAATAGACTTATAAAAACTCTACTGCAATGTTCCGAATATGTTCGTTGAACACTCTTGACTAGTTTTCTATCTGTGGCGGCTTCTAGGTGCGTATAGATATTAATTTTCTTTTAATTACGTGACTGTTTCCGGTGGCCAAGTTGATATATACCCGAGGCTTGGGTCACATCTTACTTGTGGAAGTAAGATAAACCTGGCCTTGTGCCTAACCTCCTGGGGAGGTAAATAAAAAGTTTATATGGTGACTGCTTGCAGATTATAGGCTTACTCTATGAACCGGTTTCGCGTCTCCTGATCGTTGAACATTTTTATTTCCTGCACTGATGAGAACAATAAGCTTGACACGCTAGAGTCTTTAAGTATTAATAATTTAATATTTATTTATAAATATTATATATTATCATTATCATTATTATTATTATATATATATTAGATTACGTACGATTATATTCGGGTTGTTTATTTCATGCTATTTGTGCACGATTTAAAATGTTTACAACCATCGTCAAATTATACATAATGTATTTCAATTCTTTTATTTTCACTAAGTGATAAAGATAAAATACATATAAATTTATTTAGTGTGGTTTGATTACATTTCAGATTCTAAATTCCAATATTCGTATAGAGTATACATTTTCATATATTATTGCAGGGCAAAATTGAACCAATGGTTCCTTATTACACTTATATTTGAACCATTTATTCTGCATACACTTAGAAAGAATCCCATCCTATTTTATCTAATACGTTGCACGTATGCTTAATTATAGATAATGTCTCTTCTAAACATAATCTACAACACCAATC
The DNA here is from genome assembly GCA_963556195.1 of Sepiola atlantica. Lineage (NCBI taxonomy): Eukaryota > Metazoa > Mollusca > Cephalopoda > Sepiida > Sepiolidae > Sepiola > Sepiola atlantica. Next base: position 3,964,734 of record OY744532.1, on the reverse strand, counting down.
TAAAGCTGTATAGGATTTTGCTTTTTTAACTAAGAATTATTTAATATTATATGGAATATTTTATTTTAAGAGCCCATTTACACTTAGACAATGAAGTTAATTCGAACGTTCCCGATTATTGAAAGTGCGTTTATGTTTTGAAATTCTTTATTGAACAAATAAATAAAGCCCTTAAAAAGAATATAACGACTTTATACACAAGATGAAATTGCTTAGATAAGAATACCTGTCTCTTAGACAATGACTGCATAAAATAAAATGTGGCTTATGAATATATAATTTAGGAAAGTTATATCTCTAACAACAGAATAAAATAATGTCAAGAAATAATCATAACAATATATTAAGTTATCATTATAGTGACAAACGATATAGACGTTAATAATATCAAAAACCACCTACCTTGGGGCAACAGCAGGCCTTATTAACCCAGAATTTGCTAAATTTAAACACACTTTCAATAATCTCGAACTTTCGAATTTCAATTCATTGTTTCATGCATTTTTATTCTATTCAATTAATATATATATATATATATATATATATATATATATATATATTCTAAAGAAGCTTTGCGTTATTTTCAACAAAAGAAACAAAGAGAAAAATGCAGTTTAAATTCCAAGAGACACTAACAAAATTACAGATATCGCAAACTTAGCATTCGTTGGAAAATTCATAAAATGGGGGGATTCAAGTATCTAACAGTGAAACAAAAACAAGGGACTTTAACTAAAGCGTGAAATATTAAAACGGGGATTATCAGCTGTTTACCATGTAACTGTTTCGGAGATTTAAAAAAAGGACACTTATAATATTCATGGTTCTCCAATGGTACTGATCAAACGACCATTTCCCCAATAATCAAGTGTAGAAAGAATTCAGCTTAAATTTCACTAACATATACATAAATCGATAATAATATAATAATATAATAATAATAATAATAATAATAATAATAATTATATATATATATATGTACACTCTTATAGTATATATATATATATATATATATATATATATATATATATATATATATTCTGAAGACGTTCCCCACGAACGAAACCAGTCAAAAATCTCTTTCTTTTGTTTTTCTCCTGCACTTTGACTTGTTTTCCGTCTGTAATCATTTCACACATTTTGTCCATCACGGCACTTCATTTTCATGAATTATCGTGTACCTTACCCAATATATATATATGTATATATATATATATATATATATATATATAATATATATTCTCATAATATATATATATATATATATATATATATATAGTATGTATTAGTGGCGGCTCGTATGTAAGGGCTGCCGAACTGCAGCACCCCCACGTTATTTCTGCTCAATATTATCGATAAAATCAAAAATAATATTTTCGTTTTTCTTTAATTCTTTCCTTTTACGTGTAAATTATACAATCCTTAAGTTTAATCTCGTTAGCCATCCCCAAATTCATGTAAAAATTAAAGAAAAAAACGTGGATGGTGCTGTTAGATTCACAGTTACACCTATTTTGTGTTTGCTTTTTGTGCGCATGCGTGCGTCAGGCCAGCTATACAAAGGCAGCGGAAAACTGGCTATTCCCGCAGCGACGAGTCTCAGTTGATAGCCGAGCGAGCAGGAGTCGTTGAGTGCATGTTGAATTCTGACGTGAGTTTTCTCCTTGATTTTCTTAGTTTCAGGTAGTTATTATTTTTTAAATTAATTTTTAATTTTTGTTTCATATATAAATTGTTATTTTAATGTAATCCGAAAGTTCGAATTGTTTTACTTTGTAGAAGTTAAGTATATTTTTTTTACTAAAAACTTATTATTATTATTATTATTATTATTATTATTATTATTATTATTATTATTATTATTATTATTATTATAGATTAATACGCTTAGCCCCTCCCCCCCCCCCTCCCAACAAAAATGACATTCTACTTTATTAGACGATTATGTGTGAACACACTGAAAAATTTTACGGGAAAGAAAAACAAAAAAAATCAATTTAGAGTGCGGGATCAGATTCACATGTAAATTTAACGTGAAATGAGCACCCATTTCCGAGCCATTCTAACGTTTTAGTGCAGTTCAAAAATAACATTGGCTAGGGGATCAATTTTGCGGGGATATTCTTTTTGTGTACCAGTCGAAATTGGGGTTGGGTGTAAAAAAATTTAATGAACAGCCCTAAAAATTTACAATGGTTCGAAAACGAGGACAATTTTACGTTAAATTTATATACGAAACTGATCCTCCACTCTGAATTCTAAATTAATTGTTTTGTGTTTTTATGTTTTCTTTCTTTAAGTTTTTCAGAGTGTTCACTCGTAATCGCCCCCCAAAAGTAGAATCTCATTTTGGCGGGGGGGTCGTTTAGGGTGTTATTAATTACATGTAATCCTATTTACTTGTTCCCCCACCCACCCAGTGCAGAGTTAGACACAAGGTCGGTTTATAATGTGAGGAATCCAGCTCTCCAAAAATGGGAACTCTGGATTGGGACAAACATAACACTTACCTCAGTATGGAGTTTATTTTCAAATGAATGTATCAAGTAAATAAAAATATTTAGTTCTATTTAGGATTCTATTAAGTTTATGTATTTTTATATGTATGCATATGTATAATTGTTTATATGTTTGTTTTCCTTTTACACAATATTAAAACAATGAGTAAAACTTTTTTGAAGCAGCACTCCCACTAATCTTAGCCACTAGCCGCCACTGGTATGTATATCTATTTTCTCATAATATATATATACATGAGTATATGAAAGGATAAAAATAATCCGACGGTATGAAATTAAAAATGGAAAAGCGGAAGACCTTTTCGCTCAACGTTTCGCCCAAATTTCACGCGGGCTTTGTCAAGAGCGGACAAAGAATACAAAAATGACAAAATGTCTCTCTCTCTCTTACTCTCTCTCTCTCTCTCTCTCTCTCTCTCTCTCTCTCTCTCTCTCTCTCTATATATATATATATATATATATATATATATATATATATATATATATATATATTCTCATAGTATATTTTTACATATACCATAATTTAAATGATTTTCGTTTCATATATAGTCGCAATTCTACTAATTCAAACATGTTTGCTTTATTACTTGTACAAGTTTTTATTGAAATATATGGTTATAAATAACAAGCTGTACGTATCGCTGGCGTTTTTACTTCGCTATTTGCTATTTTGTTTGCATTTTTACAAACTTATTTATTTTATATGGAATTTTAAACGTTACATTTTATTATTACGTTACTGTCTTGTGAGTAAGTTATTACTCGAACCAAATTGCTATGAAATTAATTCGTGGGAGAACAGTTATTTTAATCTCTATTTATGAAATTAATGGATATAAATAGCGTCCAATACGTTAATTATTTTAATACATGAGGATTACATTAGAATGTTAAAGCCAGAATTAACTTAATATTCGACAATTTCAATGCTTCAAAGTTCCTTTCAAATTTTAAAGGGTCACAAAGTAAATTATAATAATAAATAACAATTGCTAGATGGATGCGAAGAATCCGAAATGCCTTCTGGTGGATTTAATTTCGTAAATTATTTTTTTGTATATTATTTTTTAATTTTCAAATTTTACGTTATTTAATTTTTTGGTTTCAATAACGATTCAATTTTATAGTAAATGAAAATAATAATTCAATGTATTAATATCAAAGTGAAGTTGGCACGAGAAATATACATACAAGTGAAGTTGTCTCAATATTATTAATATAGGTATGCTGCAAATACTTGTACTTTTTCTAATAAATGAAACTATCATCTAAACTTATTTACATTTACTAGTTACTTTTATAAAATGACTAATTATCAAGGCTAAGACTCACTCGAGTATACAGAATGATGAGTCGGATAGATTACCGTTAGAATGATTATGCATATTATGAGACGATTGAAAATTATGAATAAAATAACGTTTTACGACAGTATTTGTTGACATTTAATTTTAAGACCACCTTGTTTTATACCGCAGCGAGAATACCCTGTACTAACATGTTTCACAAACTGAACGTTCGTGGAAAGAAACGTTGTTCATGGACATTCAATTCTATATAAGTTAAACGGAGGAAAAAAGGAATGTTCTTTGCAGATGTGGTTGGAGATCGAGTCTTTACTGTGAATATCTTACAAATAGGAACATGAGATGTAAACACAATCGAGAACATTCTATGTAGTTTGATCTTTGAAAAACGTAATTTCAATACGGAAAGCAACATTAGAATAAGTATAAGATCTTCGAGTGTTTGTGGTGCACGATAAGAGCATTTGAGAAACATCCCCTCTCACCCTTCTCAGGGGAATGTTGATGATTTATCGTTGACTTTCTCCTTCTTGAGCTATCGCTTAATTTGAGCAGAATAAATGAAACGCTTTTGGAAGATCTCAGAGCCATTGCAAATTGAACGTCTCTACTCATTTCAATCACAAGTGACAGTTTCGAAGTCTGGATCATTTATCTTACATGCTGCAAGTGATTCTTTTAAATAGTCTTTGAAAGTCATTATTGATTCAATGTTGCGGCTGAATACTATGCAGCATCTTATTAAGTATTATATTTGTTGTGGCTTTGCAGGCCGGTAATAATCAATACAAACTCAGTGGTATAGTTAAAAAAAGGGCATTATCAAAAGTATGTTACAAAAGTACGCGTTAGCTTCTGGGGCCATAACTGCCACCAATAACGACCACGAGGTTTGGTCGTAACTGTATTTGTTGTTTTCTAGGTAAGTTCATTTATTCTTGAAATAGGTAGATCAGCTTACACCATAACACCCCTGTTTAAGTACTTGTCCGTAAGGAGTTAATACCTCTTTCGCTTGGGGTTGACTTCTATGAAGTCAGTATCTTTTCTTTTGCTTTCCGGTGTTCGCCTTTGCGAAATTACTTGTGGAACGTGTAACGCTAACATGTCAAGCACGACCTCCATTAATTCTTCTGTAGTATTGTTCGCTACAGAATCGGAATAGCTTTTTTCTGATTTAGTTTCAATTTTCTTTATCGGTAAATCTTGGCTTTCACACCTGTTACACCGGCCGTTCTTACACAGGAGAAACAACACCGGTTGTCACTATAAATAGTGCGAGTCACCAGAGACACAGAGAAGACAAAGCACAGTCTTGTAACTGTCTAGCCAAGTGCTAGTCACTTTCTTACTTTGTTAATACACTTGTTAAACCAACCCTCGACTTGACTTCCTTTATTTATTATTTATTGTTGGACAACTTCACAACAACACCATATTGAGAATTATTTTATCAATACTCCAGATTTCCCTAAACGATTTGCTATTCTTGAAAATTCGGAAAATAACCTTTTCTCTGATCGCCGCAATGTAGCATCCTTGTGCTTGTTTTACAAACACTTCAATGGATTATGCTACGATGAATTGGCTACTATTGTCCCCCCCCCCTCGACGTAAATTCACTAGACCAACTCGACAATAAACTAAATCGCATCCATTCACGATGGAGGCCCCTAGATGCCGGAGAGCTTTCTACTCAAATAGCTTCTTTCCTCGTGCTACTGGCCTCTGCAACTCCCTTCCTGCTCCCTGTTTCCCCGACGGTACTGACATACAGGAATTTAAAACTAATATAAACAGGCATCTCGCTGAGTAGATCACAATTTAGGTTGACCCCTCCCCAAAACCTTCTCCCTTTTTTTCTCAGTAGGCCCTTACGTCTACGATGGGGGCCTGCCTTGTTTGGGGTAAACTATTTAAAAAAAAATTCAAAACGTCCCTTTTTGACATTTATTTTTCGTTCCGATTTCTTATAAGTCGGTAACAGTCTCTTGAAAATCATCTTGATCTTTTTTGCCAACATATCTTCCTCTTGTGACATGCAAGATGGAAGGTTAGTATTCATGATTACTCTATAGACTTGTAGAAAGTCATGTGAGCTTTTTCCATGAGAGTAACCCTCGCCTTTTTTAACGCTCTTTTAAAAAAAGTATCGACAAATCGCCCCACTTGGTTGTTGCTTCTGGCATTATTCGGCACGATTGTGAGGTGTTCTACTAAAAACGACTGACAAAATAGTTTGAATTCACTCAACGTGAATTTAGCGCCCTTATCCGATACTACCCAATCCATGACTCCGAAACGTGCGAACAATTCATGCAGAAACCTAATTGCTGATTATCCTGGGTTTTCTTTACACTTCAGTATGTCTGGGCATTTCCTGAAGCTATCCACTACAACCAGATAATAGAACCTGTCCAATGGCTCAGCAAAGTGAATAACTATTCTCAACGACGGTCTGTCTGTTAATGGTCAATATTTTAATAGTATGGGAGGCGATTTGCTGCTAACGCACACCCTTTACATAATTTATCGTATTCTCAATATCTCAGTCCATGTTCGTCCAGCAAACGTAACTTCACATTCGATTCTTCATCCGTGATATGCTTGAATTCTCAACCTGAAACTCCTGTGGATTACGTGTTTGCAATGTCACCGGAATGGCCACCCGATCACTGTGCATTACTACATCGTCGCAGATCGAATAAGCTTCTGGAGTTTTTGGTTCTTTTCTATTATGCCCTTTTAAATATTTTTTTTTATAAAATCATCGTTCACCGCCTTTGTATTTATATCTCCAAATGTCACCAGAAGTTTTTTTTACGATAGTACACAACGTGTTTTTCGTCTTAACTTCTGTTTATAGCGAAGCTATTACCGTGTCCTGAAGGAGTTTCCAGAGATTTCGGTATCAATCTAGAAAATGCGTCAGCATGACGGATTTTTAAAGATTGGATATACTCCATCTCGTAGTTATAATTTAGGAGAATGTTTCTCCATCACTATAATCTATTAGGCATATGTATAGGTAAATAATTCTTTTATACAATAAAATGTTAATAAAATGTTATGTTCGGTTGGTAATGTAAATCTTCTTCCGTGCATGAAACAGTAAGCCTTTTTTACCGCAAAAATTATAGCCAGCGGTTATTTTTCTATTTGTGAATAGCTCTTCTCCACTGGAAGGAGTGTACGGTTTGCATATTCTATCGGCTTCAGACGACCGTGCCCATTCTGTGTATAATACATGAATCGTATACCGTATAAAATCGCATTCTGGATCACTACTAGTTAAAAAATGATCTCAAATGCCTCCTTGCATTCTTCCTTCTAAGTCCAGTATTTCTCCATCTTCAATACTCCGTTTAAAGGCGCTCGTAACTTGTGCATACTTTGGATAAATACGTTATAGAAATTTGCTAACTGAACAAAACTCTGTCAAGACAATACATATTTCCAGTGTTGGCATATTCTTTATTTTGCCTGCTATATCTTGGTCGGGTCTTCTCCCATTTTTGTCTATTATAGGTCCCAGATATTTAATTTGTTCCATAAAGTATTCACATTTCTGTTCTATTAGTTTTAAACTGTTTCCTTGAGTTTTTATGAAAACTTCATGTTTCTCCGTAGTTTTACTAATTATTAAGATATCATCAAGATAGCCCGTCTCAAACTCTAGAATGATCAGTAATACGTCTATTTCCTGCGGAAATATAGCCGGTGCCACCTTTACTAAAAACGGTAGTCTATCAAATTTGCATAAGCATTCTTCGTCCACCGGGATCTACAATTATGTGTCGCTTAATTCCACTTTCGAAAAATTTGTTCGTCGATTTAATTCTTCGAATATTTCTTCCGGACAAGGTAACGGATAATTGTCACATCTCAATGTCTGGTTAAACACGTGGGCAAAGACTACGCATACACAAATTTATTTATTATTTTGCTTTACGTATACTGCATTCAACCCTTGATAGAAGCCCCATTTTTTTTTTCGAAGTAGATTTGTTGCTTATTTTGAAGATCTGTTTGATGGTATATCCGGTGTCAACTCAAATTTTAACATTTACTTTAATGCATTTACCAATCCCAGCAGAAAAATATTTTTTGAAGAATGCCACAAGATCTTTAATTTTTAAATTCTTACAAAAAAAATTCATCGGTAAACCCCACAGTTGACATTTCTCTATGAAATCTGTGCTAGCAAATTAATCGAATTATTCATCACAACTATTTTTAGTTTTAGCGTAATTCGTTCGCGTGTGACTGTTGTTATCAGTTAACCTTCGAATTCAATTTGCTCTCCGGTTACGCTTTGTGTAATTTTATAAGTCCGAAGTAAAGTTTGCTTACCGATTTACTTCAATGTCTGCAGATTTATAATTGATAAATTGGACCCTGACTATAACTGCATATTTAAGTTTCGTTTTCATATTTTGAGTAGAGCAAACTTCCTAACATTTTCAATTTCGTCACAATTGGAGATTCAAAAATACTCTTTTCTGTCTTTATTATTGCTCAGCAAAGCACATGTTTATGACCTACGCGAGAACATTTAAAGCATATATATATATATATATATATATATATATATATATATATATATATATATATATATTGTGTTACACAATACACATAGGGTATCTGAAAGACTCAATATATATATATATATATATATATATATATATATATATATATATATATATATATATATATATATATAATGCACACAGTTCGTATTTTTTCCTTACTATGAATTAAGTTCTTAACCTCCGACAAAAACCTATTTACATTTCTTCTGATTGAAGAAAGTAAATCGACAGGCCTTTCTCTTTGTTGGTTTATTTTACTTTTTTCCTTCGCTTATGAACAAATTCACTTTTAAAAACTTTTTTTGAAACGATTTCGTCCTACTTAGAAAACGTTGCGTTTTTTTAATCGTTTTCGTCACGTTGGAGCATATTTGCAAACACTTTGTTAAAATTCAATATGGTCAAAACCTGTTGCTCTTTCCGTTAACCAATAACTACAACTTTCACCGTGAGTCTTTGTTTTCAGAAATCCAACAATTCAATTATAGACATAAGTCCATGTTTTCCGTTTTTAGTGTTTGTATGCAACTTAAGTCCGGTTTATTTTCGTGTTTTGAATCAATTCGAATTTCATGTCGTCAAAGTTGTGCGACATACGTTCGACAGAAAATGTTTGACCGAATAAATTAGAGTACCGTGTCTCCAGGTTCGTGTGATGTAGATTTTTAATATGGGTGTTAATGATGTTTTAATAAATCATCAACGCCAGTGCCGTGAGACGTAGGTCTCGAACCCTTGTTGCCAGTCTTCTTGCAATGTAAGTCTCATATCCTTCGTCACAAAGTGTTGTGGCCTAGCAGACCGGTAATAAAGAAGAGTAACACAGTTGTGTAATTTACAAAAGTGTATTAACAAAAGTATATTACATAAGTACGCGTCTTGAATCAGGGGCTATAACTGACACTAATAGTTGCTACGATGTTTAGTCGTAACTGTACCTATTGTGTGTAGGTGACTCCGTATATTCCTGAAATAAATAGATCAGCTTACACTACACCAATATGTTATTAAAAAGGATGAGACCATTCTTATATGCCCACATGTATACATGCACTGTGGTATACATTAACCGTATTTAATTGATCTTAATAGCTTCTCAACTAAAATACATTTAATATATAATCCTAATCTATATGATATTTTTTAGTCATATTAAGAGGAGGGCGGCGGATTTTTTACCTTCTAATTCAGATGTATTCCCACTCTCCTAATCATCTCCGGGTAAATTATTTCATGTGACAACATTTAGACATTAACCGGAAAATAATAGGAACAGTTCGTTCGATCACTTAATATTGATCTCACCGTCGATCTGCGAAGAAACTTTTAAGAAAAACAAATATCATAAACTGTTTTTAATATAAATAAAATTTTAAACCTCAGAAGTATATGTTTAAAACAATAACTTTGTACGAATGAGAAAATTCTCTGCACTATTTACATGTGTCACATTTGAATTCAAGAGAATAGCGTGATTCGGATGTGTGCACAGGCAGAGAATAGTGACAAACGTTATTCGGAAAATAAGTGCTTTTATGTAAATAAATAATAATAATAATAATAATAATAATATATATATATATATATATATATATATATATATATATGGGTGTCTAATAACTAAATAGTTTTTATAATATAAATAATAATATTTATAAACAACAAGCAATATTGTTCAATTGTTATTATTCTAGACTAACAGTCTAAACGTCCATTTTTGGGGTTTCTCTTTTGTTTACTATTGTGGGCGTTCATAGGTGTACACGAATTGACAAAGAAAGATGAAAAATAACACCGCAAAGTTTTGTTTGTCTTGGTACAATAAATATTTAAATACATGTGTGGATTTGTTCAAAAAATAATTAATACTTAAAAATATATTAAATTGCCGACTGATCGCTGCGTTTCTGTAAAAAATATAGAATGGTAACTTATTTGACCTTATTATGTTGGTTAATCTATGTAAAAGTTAATTCTTCTGGGGCATGTCGCTTGCATAACACATCGACTTGCTATGACAGCGAAATCAAATTCAGTTCGAGACCAGTTGAGGACCCTAAAATTTGTTTACATTTTTTAAAAAAATTGCGGCAGTTTACATTTTTATTTAATACTCCAACACAGTTAGATTTTTTTCCAGGGTGCATCACTACTTTTGAAAGGATTTAAACTATTTTAAATCCACTCTAAAATTCTATAAGCCTACAACGTAGTAGCATTGAATACTTAGAAATTAATATTCTAATTCAGAGTTTATGCAACCGTTAGTAAAGTGTTGCGTTTGCCGGTTGGAGCGTACCATACTGTTACGAACAGTTGGTCTCATGCGTAGCGGCTTTGTTTTTATTCAAACTAGTTTTTTTCGAAGTGTATTATTTACCTCCTCTCCAGGAGTTAGGCACAAGGCCAGTTTTATCCTACTCCCAAAAGTAAGATGTGACCCAAGGTCGGGTCGGAAAGTGGGGGTTGAAAAGCGAGCGCCCGAGAGGTGAGCACTCTGACCATCAAAAATTGCCTGGGCAGCCCCGTCGGCATTCCCCGGTAGGGGCACCTCAAGCAGTAAGCAATTAACTTACTCCTCCCCAAAGAGGGGAGGCAAAGCCTGGGAGGGTGGACCTCCTAGAATAGCACAGGACAAAATATATGTAGATATCATTTTTTATGTAAACTAAAATCAAATTTGAGGTACTGAACTGGAGATAAGTAAAAAGTTCACTACACCAAGAATAGAGAAGGTGAAAGAGAGACTGAGAGAGAGGGTGAAAGAGAGACTGAGAGAGAAGGTGAAAGAGAGACTGAGAGAGAGGGTGAAAGAGAGACTGAGAGAGAGGGTGAAAGAGAGACTGAGAGAGAAGGTGAAAGAGAGACTGAGAGAGAAAGAGAAAGAGAGAGTGAGAGAGAAAGAGAAAGGGAGAGTGAGAGAGAGAGAGGGAGGGGTGAAAGCGCGAAAGAGCGAGACAGGTAAAGTGAATACCAACATGGACTTAAGATTCTGCGCGCCGTGTTTAAGTCAGGTATACTTTTCACTAGCGATGTTGTGAATATTCACGGGTCCCTCTTGTGAGTACCTGGTCACAAACAAATAATAGGATAAAATAGTGCCTGTTGATTCATGCAAATTGCGTTTTGTAGCGTGGAAATCAACGATAAACGCGGTGAATATTATATAAAAAAGAAGAAAAAACGAAACAATTAAGGCAGAATATTCAGTTAAATAAATAGTGAATGGGCGTTCAAATTTTTTAAACAGTCTAAAAAAGAAAGAAAATTCTTCTTTTCTGGATGCATATTATCCTCATATACTAATGGAGATTCCAAAACTTGACGAATTTAATGGCGAATCTAAAACAATTTCCAGTTTAGACTAATGTACAATTTTACTAAGGTAGTAACTGTTCACCAATGATAGAATTATTTGTTTGTCGAAAAATACGGAAAATGAGGAATAGTTTATGTTCTCTTTCATTCAGTTATATTTGCTGTTTATAATCTCTTCAAAAACCTTTGCGAGGTACATTTAATGCATCCAGAATCACACTGGTAATGCAAAATGGTAAATTACAGAAATGAGGTAACGGAACATTTTTGTGGGTTGTTGGAAAATAGATTATGAGTCAATATCGGTCTGCAAGCAAAATTGCGAATCTACCATTATTATTCGATTATAGACATGTTGCTCTTGCAGATCGATGTTTTTAAAAGCAAAAAAAGAAAGAAATTGTTTTACGAGCAAACAAATAAACATGCATGTATATGTATGAGATGCGTCGATTCAATCTGTGCGTTTACCGAAAGGGAATGCTATTCTAAACTACAATGGAGAAAAAGTGACGAATATGTTTTTTTTTAATTTAAGCGTGACAGACAAACACAACTACTATTTTAAACTTTATCATTACAGGATAACGAAACTATTTCAAAACTTAAGTGTGATAGATCAGTGAAGATTGTATTTTTAAAAATTTAAGTGTGATAACATACAAACATAGACTTCTAAATAAGATACGTCCATTTAAACTGCGCTTTTAGTTATGAAATGATATTTCATTTTCGTCGGTCTGACCGACAAAAATGCTATTTAAATTGTAACGTGACACACCTACGCAAATGTTCTTTCAAGCGCAAGCGTGACAGATGAACCGATGGACAGAGACGATTATAGAGAAGCTTTGACGCATCTAAAATAAGATGAGTCAATTCAATCTGCGCGTTTAGCGATGGTAATTCTATTTTAAACGTAAGCATGACAGACCAACGAACAGCTGTAGAAATACTTAGACGTATCTAACATAAGATGTGTCCATTTTTCAGCGAGTTTAGCGATTTCAAACTAAAGCGTGACAAATCGATCAATCCATCAACAGATAAGACCGCTCATAAGGATGCGAGAACACATCTAAAAAGAAATGGAAATAAAAAAACGACCCCAAAAAATGGAAATTTAAAAAAGAACAAAACGAAAACATTGTAAAAAGTAGGCAATTTCAAGATGTCATAGATTTCGTTTTCATTGTGCCACAGCTTCTATGGGTATCTCTATTTCTCTTTCTTGTTTGTTGAAATGTAAAATTAGTCACGAGCATGCTGTATATATTAACGCCATGAGACCATTCCTAAGTAGTGTACCCGGGTCGAAAAAAAATAATGGTTTTCATCGTTTCTATTGATTCTGATTTTTTTTGATTTACTCATTTCTTTGAATCTGTTTATTTTGTTTAGTGTTGTTTTGTTGGCTTCATGTCTACATAAGGCGCAGCAGTTAACGATCATGTTGAACGGAAGTCACAAGCGCATTTTGTTCAAAGAAAAGCAGCATCTTTAAACACTTCGTGTCAATTTGTAAAAGATGATGCAAGGTTGTCGGAAAAAGCATCCGGAAGAAGGTACAATTTCCCACTTCTTCCTATAATCTCTCTATTACACCCTCTCTCTCTCTCTCTCTCTCTCTATCTCTCTATCTATCTATCTATCTATCCCTCTCTATCTATCTATCTATCTATCTATCTATATCTCTATCTATCTATCTATCTATCTATCTATCTATCTATCTATCTATCTATCTCTCTATCTCATTCTCTCTCTATCTATTTATCTATCTATCTATCTATCTATCTTCACACTTAACTATAAATGTGTACATTTTTCTCTCACCGGCTAATCCTCTTTCTTTTCCTTTATTTTCTCAACTCCCTCTTTATTTTGTCTAAGTATCTCTTTTATTATAGCCTTTTCTTGAATCCTGCCCTCCTCCTCTCTATCGCCTTCTCTCCTTCTCTTTTTCTCTCTCTCTGATATATATATATATATATATATATATATGTATTACCGTGATTCGACCCCTCGGGGTTGATACCACCAAAATGTGAAAGAAGAAGAAGAAAAAAAAACAATAAGACAGTCTCGCCTGAGATAGTTGTTCTACAACGAAAACTTGCAAAACAAAAAGATTGAAACAATGATTTTTTCATTTAAATTGCACGATGTGTTATTTTCAAAAGTATTTCACTTAAATACATTTTTATGCGTGCCTCAAATATGTTGTCAATTTCCTCACTCAAAAAGCGCCAATCTGCGTATAAAATTGACCGGACTATACTTATCCTAACGTCTTCTAGAACTTGTAGTTCCCTTCTGCCTTTAACGTGATTCGACTCCTCGGGATGTATACCACTAAAATGAGAAAGAAGAAGAAGAAGAAAAAAAAAACTATAAAACAGTCTCGCCTGACAAAGTTGTTCTACAACGAAAGATTGCAAAAAAATGAATTAATAAATAAATGTTTTTTTAAATTTTAATTGCACGTTGTGTTGATTAAAAAGCAAACTTAAATACAGTTTCATGAGTGCCTGAAAGATGCCAATTTCCTTACTCAAAAAGCGCAAATCTGCGAATAACATCGACCGGATTATACTTATCCTAACTAACGTCTTCTAGAACTTAACGTGCCTTTCTGCCTGTACCGTAATTCGACCCCTCGGGGTTAATACCACCGAAATGAGAAAGAAAAAGAAACACACTATAACAAAGTTGTTCTTCAACGATAGCTTGCCAACAAATTAAATAGATTCTTATTTCATTTAAATTTCACGTGTTGATTTTCAAAAATAATTAAATTGCACGTGTTGATTTTCAAAAATATTTCAATATATATATATATATATATAATTATTTACCTCTTACATTATCCTTCTCACCTGTTTACCTTTGATTCCTACAGAGTTACTCTCCTCATCTCTCATTTTCTCATTGCATATATTCTCTCTCCTTTATTTTATCTTTTGCTGTATCTCTCAGTCTTCTGCTGATTTTTTCATCCTCCATATGGGTTCTCTACTTTTCTCTTTTCTCTCTCATTTTCTATATTCATTTGTTCTCTCTCTCTCTCTGCTCTCTATCTATTTACTCTCAATTGATCTCTCTTTCTCTTTCTCTCACTTGCTCACCTGTTCATCATTCCTATCTTATTTAACCCTATCTTCTTTTTTCTTTTCATATGTTCTTCCTCTTTTCAATTATCACATTTTCTATATTACAGTATCCTCTCTCTCTCTCTTTAAGATTTCATCTATCTACCTATCTCCTCTTATTACGTTTTCATTCTTCCTATGTTCTATCTCTTTCTCTCCATTTCTCTTTTCTTATTTTAACCCTTCCTCCCTCTATCTCACTCGTTATCACTGTTTTTTCCTCTCTGCCCTGTGCACCTGTCCCCTCTTCATATATGTTTCTCTCTCTCTCATGTTTATTGTTCCAATCTAACATTGTTTGAATCTCATTTCTTTATATCCTCTCCTATTCTTTTTTGTCACCTTTTTTCTCTTTTAATGGTCTTTATATCTATACTTCGTTTTCTCTAATTCTCCCCCGTTAACATTTTGTCCCATTCCATATTATTTTTTCGGTACTCTAATTGATGACGCACCATGTTTCCGTGATATCGCATCGTCAACGTTCAGGCAGATCTCGGAAGTGCCCGAGAGTTGACGAAACCAATCATGTTGCAGCAGGCATTAGACAACCAGGCTACAGCAAGCAGCCGATAGCTTTTGGAAGAAATTAACCGCGTTCAATAACAAAAAAAAAATTTCTATCATTGTTTTCAGCTCGTTGAATCTCCCGAAAGAAATAATTGAGTTCTGCCAGAAACAGAACCAGTACACAAGAAAATATTTGGACCAGCTGCAACCCTAACCCAAACTCTAACCCAGAAACTGTCATAAAAAAGATAGAAAAAAGATCGGCAAACAATTGACCATTTGCTTTAAAACAGTTCGTTTGTTGAGAAAAACACATTTGTTTAGAAACAGTTGTTAACAGCTATGTTAACAAGAAAAGAAGACATTGAAAAATTTTTTAAATAAAAATATTTGGAAAATTAAAATAAACAGATACGTTTGCTTAAAATACCAAACAAAATCATCTTATATATTAAAAAAAACATTCCATTTCCTTTGACAACAAATAAATAAATAAATAAACATCTAATTAATAACAGTTGTTTAGCTATCGTTTGTTATTATCGTTTGCAAGTCTTCAATTTAGCGTTTGACAGTTATCGCCTCGTTTTCCGCCTCGTTCTCACCTCGTCAACACTCGGGCGCTTCCGAGACCTGCCCGAACGTTGACGACGCGGTGCGTCATCTAAAAAAGTACCCATTTTTCTGTATTCATTGAGTCGCCCTGCTTCTTTCACTTCATTTATTTCTCTCTTTTTCTCTCTCTCTTTCTTTCTCTCTCTCTCTCTCTCTCTCTCTCTCTGTCTACCCTTTTCTATACTTGATTTTTTTTCTTTCGTGTTCACCTGTTCTCTATTATCTTTCTCTCTCTATTTCTTGTGAACCTTTCTCCTCTTCTATGCTTCTCTCGCTACCCTCTCTATTCCTGTATTCTCACTCTATCTATTCATTGTTTTCTCTTTGTTCCTCTCTCTCTCTCTCTCTATGTCTTACTCTTTCTCTCCTCACATGTACTCTTCATCTTTCACTATATATTTCTTCTCATCTATCCCTCTTTATCATTCACTCCTGTTAATTTTTTATTCTGTTCCACCCCTTTTTCTCATTTTTCTCAATTTTGCTACGTATTCCATGTTGACAATTTCTATATTGTTGTATTATTCCCCTCTTCTCTCTCTCTCTCTCTGTCGCTCGCTTTCTTTCTCTCTCGATCATCTTTTCTCTTTTCTTGTGTCCTAAACCCATCTCTTATAATATCTCTATCACTTCTCTCTCTCTCTTTTTCTCTCGATTATCTTTTCTCTGTTCTTGTGTCCTAAACCGATCTCTTATCATATCTCTATCACCTCTCTCTCTTTCTCTTTCTCTCGATCATCTTTTCTCTCTTCTTGTGTCTCAAACCCATCTCTTATCAAATCTCTATCACTTCTCTCTCTTTCTCTTTCTCTCGATAAACTTTTCTCTGTTCTTGTGTCCTAACCCCATCTCTTATCATATATCTATCACTTCTCTCTCTTTCTCTTTCTCTCGATAAACTTTTCTCTGTTCTTGTGTGCTAAACCCATCTCTTAACATATCTCTATCACTTCTCTCTATCTTTTTCTCTCGACAATCTTTTCTCTGTTCTTGTGTCCTAAACCCATTTCTTATCATATCTCTATAACTTCTCTTTCTCTCTTATTTTCTCTCGATCATCTTTTCTCTGTTCTTGTGTCCTAAACCCATCTCTTATGATATCTTAATCACTTCTCTCTCTCTTTCACTTTCTCTCTATCATCTTTTCTCTGTTCTTGTGTCCTAAACTCATCTCTTAACATATCTCTATCACTTCTCTCTCATTCCCTTTCTCTCGATCATCTTTTCTCTGTTCTTGTGCCCTAAACCCATCTCTTATAATATCTCTATCACTTCTCTCTCTCTTTTTCTCTTTCTCTCGATCATCTTTTCTTGGTTCTTGTGTCCTAAACCCATCTCTTATCATATCTCTATCACTTCTCTCTCTTTTTCTCTTTCTCTCGATTATCTTTCTTCTGTTCTTGTGTCCTAAACCCATCTCTTATCATATCTTTATCACTTCTCTCTTACTCTTTCTCCCGATCATCTTTTCTCTGTTCTTGTGTCCTAAACCCATCTCTTATCATATCTCTATCACTTCTCTCTCTTTTCCTTTCTCTCGATCATCTTTTCTCTGTTCTTGTGTCCTAAACCCATCTCTTATCATATCTCTATCACTTCTCTCTTACTCTTTCTCTCGATCATTTTTTCTCTGTTCTTGTGTCCTAAACCCATCTATTATCATATCTCTATCACTTCTCTCTATTTCCCTTTCTCTCGATCATCTTTTCTCTGTTCTTGTGTCCTAAACCCATCTCTTATCATATCTCTATCACTTCTCTCTCTTTCTCTTTCTCTCGGTCATCTTTTCTCTGTTCTTGTGTCCTAAACCCATCTCTTATCATATCTCTATCACTTCTCTCTCTCTCTTTCTCTCGATCATCTCTTCTCTGTTCTTGTGTCCTAACCCCATCTGTTATCATATCTCTATCACTTCTCTCTGGGGTGGAATAAATAACAGCCTTTGAATATCGATTCGAATCGTCGATAATTTATCATCAGACACAGCACGAATCTGAGACAATTATGCGGTATCGTGTAAAGTATCTATCTTATTCCATTAGTAAAACGACACGACGATACGCAAAACTTCTTATATCTTTTACAAGTTGTATATTTACGGCATATAACCCTTCTCAGATTATCTAATATCGAAACAAAATACCTATTATGAATATTACATTTAAAACAAGTTGCTATTGTAACCATAACTGGAGAGCTTCATTCATACGTTCTCCGATGGTATTAGAGTATAAATGATGTCAAGCAATCCAACTTCAGTATAAAACTTCATAGTTCTCATCATTATCAATTGCACGGGTCGTTCACACCAATGCTCATATTTCTATGTAGATAACTTTAAACAGAAATATCAAATCTTCACGTTAAATAAATCTTAAATACTTATATTTTCATTCATGCACATCGGGATTTACAACTAAAAGAACATCATAACCAATCCTTTCGTTTCGCTGGCCGTACCCCATGTGTGGTGTCAATTACTGGGTTTCTTTTCCGGATAGCTTCATTGTACGTGTCCTTCTTTTAAGACCATGTTCAACTTTACACTTTTTATTTCGAAATGTTTTTTAACTGAACATTGATAATTTGTATTATGTGTATTATTACAAACATTGTGTTACGGATATAAGTGCTAAGTTATAATCAGTTATAATTAACAGTATTCTGTGTTTTTAACCGTCAATCCTCAGTATAGGCGATACTAAGAATACTATTACGAATTACTTAAGACATCTACCCGTTCATGAGAGAAATCTACACACGTTGGTTAAAATAAAGGGTTCTGTTAGAAATTCCATACAGATATCCGATTTCGTCACAAAGATTCCCGAGTTTAACAAGACGCACGTTACGAACTCGGAGGTTACATCGGCTGAAACGTTGTAAGAATAACATCCGAAATTAGTAGTTCGAATAATAAGAATAACCCATATTCCTCTTTAAGTCTAACTTCTCATCATCAGAAGGTAGGTGAGAGTGGTTAAGTGGTAAACGATACGAACTGACAACCCGGGAGTTCAAAGTTCGAACCCGGTTCGTTTCACAGAAATACTTTCACTTAGGATGTTCGGCACCTTGACGTGACCCCTCCTATAGGTCTTTCTAGAAAGAGTTCTGACTAGAAAGTTATCGGGGAGACCAATGCCCCAAAAACAGAATCATCAAATTCATACGAAATGTATGAATGAATGAATGACCATCTGAAGACCGCAAACAAATGTGACGTTGTAGGTTTACCACGCGTCTCCGTTCGCAGTTCTCAGTAAACTAACTTATGTTCTACTTTCTTAAAGTTGCTACCTCACTTTGAGGACACCACAGGTAGATTATTTCTAAAAAAACAATTTCAATCCACAGTTGAAACCGGTACCGCAGAACATGCCATTTACATTCCTATACAGTTATTGTTTTTTTTTTATAAAACAATAATTGTAACGTTCCATATTCAATCCAACTTTCCTCTTCTAGCGTATGCCAGTACGCAGTAGCTATATAGTTCGTAGGACAAGCTATATAAATTTCTAACCAGTTATTGTGTTCTGTTTCATTATTCTATCGTTTCAAAATTCCATTTCATTCTATTCCACTTTCTTCACACGTATGTCAATACAAAGTAACAAAATGTTTATCTCAAATGTTATGTTTTTTTTATCATGGAGTCATTTCAAAATCATATTCTCATTCGAACCACTCTATTCCATTGTATACTATCTCACAGTATATGTCATGTCCACAGAACATGTCATTTACATTCCTAAAGAGTTATTATTTTAATATTCTATCATTTCGAAATCATATGTTATTCTTGTGCACCCTCTTCCAACATGTACTAATACACAGTGTAACCCGGTACGTTGAATATGTCATTCATTATCAATGATTCTTTGTATTAAGCAATCACTTAAAAATTCTATTTTCATTCAATCTACCCTTAGCTACCATATGTCATCACATAGTAGCTGATGTGTCCGTAGAACATGCTATATACATTACTTGCTATCATCCTTCGATTAGAATGGAAACACAAACTAAACGCGGTTGGCGTTTATGTTAAGATGAAGCAATATTTGTAAACGCCCCCCCCCCTTTATTTATAACAACAATTAAAAAAAATTCACTCCCTAGCCAAGATAAAAGAAATAAACAAGGGCGGTAATTGGGACTTACACTTTCTGCGTCAAGGACAAAAAACTCACTACTTTATATATATTACATCAATATGTGTTTTAGATGGATAACTGAACGTAGTCCCTTAATTTAAATGAAGCTTTCCGAACACATTCAGATCTCCGAAGAAGAGGCGATGCTTTTTGTTCGAATGTCTATACGTTTCAACTCAGCTTCATTCTGACTTACTAATTCTGGTATTCCTTAATCCTTGGAAGACTCATTCTTATTGGTATTCACCATATCATCTACGGAAGCATTCACATTTGTCACACCCTGCTCTGGAAACAGGGTCATCCTTTCAATGATTTACTCTGAATGTCTCCATGACATTCCTTTCTCTGTATCCAGCTCACAATTGATATTACCCAACTGCCCCGTAGTAATGCCTTCAATCTATCGTTGATCAGGTCAAAAATCCTTCACAAAGACCCGATGATTTGCTGCATATTTTCGGTAAAAGGTCATAACTTTAGTAGATTTATCCATTTTATAGTTACGCACAATGCTCTTAAGCTTGTCCGGCTGCAACAGATGAAAGGCTCTTCCGAATCGCCGCTTACACAGCAATTCTGCTGGAAGAATCCAAGTTCATGTGGTCGGAATTCCCCTGTTAAGTTAAAACGGAATCTGTTGACATTTGTTTAAAGAGATGTTTTAATGTCTTTGTCAATCCTCTTCATTGTTTCTTTCAATGTAAACTTACTGCGCTCTGCCTGCGTTTAAAGGAGGATTGGTGAGGAGATGCGAACATATGTCTAACCCTATTAGCCTTTAAAAACTTTCTGAATACATCGCTGGAGAAACAAGGGCCGTTGTCATCACAAGACCTCTCTCAACGACTCGATGGTGGTTGCAGCAGACCTCAATTAATTTAGAGTATATATCAACACTATTAAGAACATTTGTTTCAAATCTGGACCAGAATAGTGAATAGTAATACTTACCCAGGGCTGACTTGAATACTCCTTACAATGAATAAGAGTTTTGCTTGGTTGTTTCTAGGTTAACACACGGCTTTCACACCTCTGGTAGTACACTTAAAATCTTCATCCATTTCTGGCCACCACACATAGTTTCTAGCAAATGCTTTGATTCTTACAATGCCTACGGGATTATAGTGTAGTTGCTGCAGCACTTTTCAACTCAACTTAGGAAGAAAAAAACCTGCCTCTTCACAGTAACACGGTATCTTCACAAGTTAGTTCCTCCATTTTATTGAAATAAGGTTTTAACTTCTCACTCCAACTGAGACTGTCTTAGCAATTCATTGTGAATTTGTATACTCGACTCAAGATTAGGTCCTTCTGTGTCTATGCTCTCATAGCTTTCACTTTAACTAGAACTTCCACAAGGTCCATTATATATATTTCATTAGTGGACTTAGAGATGTCTTTTCCTTAGACCTCTAGTGGAAGACGACTCAGACAGTCCGCATTGTCATTAAGAGATCCCGCTCGATATTCTAGTTTGTAATTATAGGAGACCGGAACAAAGCCAACACTGTACTAGGGAAGATGCCATAGCTGGAATTAGTTTGTTCTCTGCAAATATACCTACCCCAGCTTTATTATCAGTGAATTTAGTAAAGGTTTTCCCCAAAATATTGATGTAACCTCTACTTATTCTTTCTCAATGGATGCATAGTCCCGCTCAGCATCCGAGAGAGTTCGGGAAATGTAACATACCGTCTTTTCACTGCCATCTACCACCATATGAGCCAACACAGCTCCTAAACAATGAGGAGAAATCTTCACTTGCACAAGTTTAGGCTTGAACGGATCAAAATGAGTCAGAAGAGATGATGTAAACAGCATTTTTTAGTCTCTTCAAAGGCTTTCTATAGACAGGCTTTCCATTTCCAAACTGCATCGTTTCTTATTAGACTATGCAGTAGCTCATGTCGTGTGGACACATTTGGCTAATGGCTATGATGATAAACTGTTGCCCCAAGGTAGGGTTTCAGTTCTGTAAAATTCGTGGAGGTGGGGGGTGGGGGGGTTATCGCAGCCACTACCTCTGGTATGGGATCTATCAAAGAAATTAGTTATTGCTTTTTATACAATCATTTCACGATTCTATTTTTGCTTCATTCACTCCCTGTCATCGTATGTAATTACACACTCATAGGACATGCGATATACATTCCGTACCCATATTGAACAATGATTTCAACATTATATTATTATTCCACGCGTCCTTTTCTACCATATCTCATTACCATGTCAATGGAGTAATCATATATTTTTGATTCTTTTTTGAAATAGACAATCATTTCAGAATATCATTTACATTCCATGCACTCTTTTCCACTGTATGTCATTACAAAGTAGCTGCCGGGTTTATACAGCATGCGATTTTCATTCATAAGTAGTTATTGTTTTATTTATTATTAAATTATTTGAAAATGTTGTGTTGATTTTATTCTATTTTCTACCGGATCTGTAAAATATGCCAAAAACACAATTTTCCTTTCATTGTTTATTTTTATGATGCAATCATTTTAAAATCCCGTTCTAATTTTACTCATCTTTTTTCATCTTACGTCATGTACACAGCAGACGGCGTGTCATTTAATTATGTCGTGTACATTCGTAACTAGTTATTGTTTTCCTTACTCTGCAATCATTTGAAAAGTCAATTTACATTAGGTATAACCCTAACCCTAACCCTAACATCAAACGTATGTTATTTCACATAGAACATTTCATAACTGGCTAATTGGGGGGAGGAAAATAAATGGTGCTAATTTCTTTACTAACCCCACGTTTTACAGGTAAAGGAAACATTTAATGGAATATCCAAATATATACGTATCTCATGTAGAGATCAAGTGTTCGCCTCAGGAATGGGCCTCGATTTCTGAGAACTTCGGTTTAAGTAAAATGAAACAACAATGAAAGATTCTTACATAGTTATTGCTTTTATTATGTAATCATTTCAAAATTCCATTTTTTTTACCGACCCACTTCCATCGTACGCCGATGCACATTAGTTACTGGGTTCGTAGAACATGCAATATATATCCCTGGCATGTGCTTTGAGCATGGTATATATTGTGAGATAGCATACGGTGGAAGAGAGTGGGTCGAATGAGAATATCATTTTGAAATGATTGCATAACGAAAAAGCATAAAACTCTGTACTGTTATAGTATCGAATATGATCGATGGAATGAAAACGCATTTGGAAATAACTGCATAATAAAAAACAAATATATTTGTAATATATTTGGTTACTGTGTATTAACATACGGTGGAAAAAGTGAAATAGAATGAAATTGAATTTTGAAATGATAGAATAATGAATAAGAAAACAATTATTTGTTAGGAATGTATATGGCTTGCCTTACTGTGTACTGATTTACGTTTGAAAAGGCTGGTCAGATTGAATATATAATATTCAATGATTGTATAATAAATACTAATATCTGTATATTGTTGACGGAGGCACATTCTCTGCCATATACGTGTTTAAATGTCCTACACCTATATTGGCATGACTAGAACCAGTATTTTACGTCGACTAACTTGCCACCTGACCTCCCCTCAAAGCTCTATTTACAAACACCTTACACCACATAACATCTCCAAAGATAATTTTAGAAATATCTTAACCGGTAGTACATCCATCCTGGCTGTGTCATTTTGTGGTATTCGCCTCCCCATAATGGAAGCATTGTTCATTCAACTAAAACACCCCAACATAAACCATGCCCGTTATGAGGGGTGCGAAGGTGTGTTGAAATGCTGTTGAATGTTTTTAATGTTTTGAATCACACGGAAACGTCTTCTTAAATACATTCACCAATTCTATTTTGCATTGTTCAATCATCCGCCTGAAGACGACCAATGATGGTCGAAAACGTTTCCGTCAAATATGGATATTTCCTACACTCCTTGGTTAATAGTACAAGATCTATTGTTCGACGAATAGAAATATTGGATCACAAAAGGAATAAACAGAAGTTGGCACTCCCGTTCAACCATATATATATATATATATATATATACACACACACACATATATATATATATATATATATATATATATATATATATATATATATATATATACTAAGCCCCTTTAAGAAATTAAAGTTGAGCACTCTCGGGGATGTTTAAAATAGACTGTCAAAAAGCTCTAATGCAATATTCCGAAAACGTTCGCTGAACACTCTCGACTAGTCTTCTATCTGTGCCAGCTTCTAGGTGCATATAGATCTTAATTACCCTTTATTACGTGACAGCTTCCGTTAGAATATGGTGACCGCTTGCAGATTCTAGGCTGACTCTGTGAATCGGGTTCGCGCCTTCCGACCGTCTCAACTTGTTACTTTCCTGCACTGATGAGAGCAATAAGCTTGAAACGCCTGTAGGTATTAATACTTTAATATATATATATATATATATATATATATATATATATATATATATATAAGAAATGAGATCTGTTGAAAATAATTTCCCAAATCCTAACATTTACAGGAGAAGGTAAATAACACATTTCTATAAAGTAATGCTATTTTCTCGAATTCCATTTAGTTTCGATTAACTTTTAATAATCTTCTTGAGAAATGAGAAAACTCATGCGTATAGTCGGCTCAAATACAGATGAGAATGTGTATTTCTAATGTTGAACGGACTATTACATTGTAGTTAAAAGAGATGCGTAAAGCTATTCTGTTTTCATAAACTGGCGTGATCACATAAATGATAATAAAGACGCCTGAATGTAGTAGTATTCTTTGGAAACTTTTGAGGTTGCGAAAATGCACGTTGTATCTAATTTTGTTTAGAAAGCCTCATTTAAATTGAATCAGAATTATTTCTAACACTTTTAACCTTTGATTTATAAAATATTTTTGACTGCATATGTACGAGACGTGGCTGTAAAGAAAGTAGGTATGCGCCCTTACCCCCAATATTTCAATTGTAAACAACAAACAACTAAATTTGGCTTTCAAAATAACGCACCCTAAAGTATGACGCCCTTTCCCATCTCTTTCTACCCTCTATTTATAAACTGATTGGATACTTCTTCTGGAGTGTAATTACAGCATCTTCCATGACGACCACACTTTCTGTCTTTTTTCAGCTTTTAGAAAAGTCACATGATTAGGTGAATAAAAATATTGCCCCAGTACGGCGAAGTAGTTTTATTTGTTGCTTAATGCTTATCGCTTAATCTTCAGTGTGCATAACCGAACGACCAGAAACGTGGATGGTGTAATCAAAAGAATGTGCAAATACATCTCTACTTGCAGAATGCTAATATCACAGTTATAAACTACCACAAGACCATGTTAAGTTATAACACAATTCATTCGGAGCTACCAAGATATCAACCCCCGTTATTTTTCTTACACGCTGCGAAAGATTTTTCCATCTATCATAATTATGTTAACATTAAAATAGGTTGATCCAATTAAATTCAATGATCACCCATTACATTTTGAAATACCGTATATATAAGAAAACTGCAAATTCTCTCAAACATATTCAGGTCTTCTTAATTTGCATACCTATTTAATAAACAGTTCTAATAAATTAATATTCTGTAATATAGAGTTGCAATTTTTCATTGTACATTTTTCTTATATATACGCAGTACAGTAAAACGTCTGATGTCGGGATGCTGGGAACATATATACAAGTTTGATATTAGCCAAAAAGCCAAGTAACTCTAAAATAATGTTTTCATGGCTAGGCATTTTAAAATGAATGAACAAAAGATTTCATTTGTTATTTTATTATCTTTTAATGGTCGTGTGTAGTGTAATATTAGTGCTCTTGTAATAATACAATCCTCCCAGGAATTACCTACTCCTTTCTAAAAGGGGATAGGATAATTTCCCAAGTGATTCCATATTCTTTTGAGAGAGGGTGCCATGTAGTATCTGTTTTGGTGTCATGAGACCATCTTCCCAGGGACTACCTTCGCCTGTTTTTCGGGTAGGTTGTATATTATTTGTTCAGTTTCATGATACCATACTTCAAACGTATTACATTTCCTTTTTCTGTGGGCGATACTCCCTGTTTTTTTGGGTGGAGTGGGGTATATTATTTGTTCGTTACTCATGAAAGCATCTTTCCATGATTATGCCATCTCTTTGGAGGCGTAGTATACTATCTGTGATATTGTCATGATATCATCCTCCCAGGTATTAACTCCTTTTCTCATGGGAGTGTCATGATACTATACTCTCAGTCATTGTCTCTTTCTTTGGGGATCAGTGTAGTATATGCTCGTTTACCGTGATATTATGTGAAAATATGCTCCCTGCCTTTAACATATGTTTGCTCGCCTGGGACAATGAAGTCATAGTGAACGAACATATACTACACAGACCCCCAAAAGAGGAGATAATGACTGAGATCATAGCATATATATATATATATATATATATATATATATATATATATATACATATATTATAATATAAAATGAAGTAATAAAATAAGGTGTCAATCAAATTTTATTAGAATTCAAAGTTCATGCAAAGCATCCTTAAGTCCTTAGCTCATGAGTTTTCAAAGATAATTCTTCTCTTCAGAGGACCATTACCGCAGTTATACTACTACAAGCAATAAAATTACGCTTTGAAAATATATAAAATTATATACACAAATATATAAAAATACATAATATTAATGCTCTATCCAGTATATTGAGCTTCAGTTTTTTTATCCGGATGTTTCACTAATTATAAGATATTAGTTGACGCTTATATCTTTTGTTAGATTGCTTCATATATATATACATATAGGATCAAAATAAACCAAAGTGAAAACTTTTAGTAGATGGAACCTATTGTGAAAAGGATTAGCTCAATATACGAGATAGAGCAATAGTAGAGATAGGAGAAAAAAGAGTGATAAATATGCGACGATTGTCCAAATTTATTTCAAATTTCAATTGTTCAATGCAAGGTTGTCAGTAATAAATAGTGTTTATTTTTCTTTCCTTAAGCCAAGGCTTTTCAAAGATCGAAATCTTATCATCAGAGGAGAAATACAGATGGATAAGTTGGCTTTCGAAAAAACCAAAGTTCAAATATTTGAAAAATATGAGAATTATTATTAAAAATTATTAAAATAATTTTTGTCAAAAAAAACGTATTGAATGAAAAGAAAAATTCCGTGAAAAAGATATGCAAATTGTCCGGGTGGTAAGTTTCCGTTGAAAAAGTTCGGTGAAATTGTAGAAAGTGAAGAAAAACTCTTTGCATGGGAGCAGATTGGAGAAGGTGCTCAAAAGTAGATAAGTCCAGATGCACTTAAAAGAGGCTGAGAAGAGGAAAACAGGCCATTTTTTTGATTTACTTCCGGGCCTAGTAAAACAGTAGGATCTCATACAAGGATTAACTCAGAATGAGACAAAAAAGGCAAAGTTGATAAAAGTTTCAGATTTGGGGTCAGGATGGGGGGGGGTTAGGAGGTACGGGGTAGTTTAAAAAGTCGCTTTGTGAATTTGGGGGAAAAAAGAAAAGGAGGACGGGTTGGTATGGGGATGTAGTTAAAGTGACAGGTGGGTTAAGGGTGCGGGCGAGCGGTAGGATGTAGGTTTTGGGGGTGGGGTTAATCTTAAGTGGTGAGTGGGTATAGAAATAGTTGATTCTAAAAATAGAAATCAAAAAAATGTGAGCTTCTAACATTTCAGGCGGCTAAAGGCAGATTAAATTGTAGTTATCAGATATGGTTTCAGGGTGTTTAAAGAATAAAGAATAAAGTAGAATTAGTGAAAGCATGGTATAATAAATAGAGGAATGTGAGAGAGTGGATGATTAAAATTAAAAAATTAAAATTTAAATTTAAAAAGCTAGGGAATAGTTAATTAAAAAAATTTATTTATTTATTTTTAATTTAAAACCAAATTAAGAATTAGATGAATAATTTGGAGGGACATTAAATGACCAAGGAGATAAGGGGGGAAATAAATTAATGGGAAAAGGGTTAGTGAAATTAAAGGTCAAGTCTGTTCTACTCAGGTATATTGAAGTTTAGGAGAGGGGAACAATGTAAGGGATAAGGATAGATTGTTAGAAACAATTTGTTTCGATTACTAGTAATAGGGGTGGAGTTGGGTTGGTTCAATCAAAAATTTGAGTGCAGTGTCAATTTTATAATCTATGGTTTAAATGGTGAGTGAGTCGTAACAGGGTAACAATTAACAGTTACAGTTTAAATTTAATTAGATATATAAGGGAAACTTGCAAGGTGTTTCCAAATAGTATGAACATATGATTTGGGAGGGGGGTGGAATTGGTCAAAGATAAGATAAGTTGAACAAAGAGAGAATAGGCCGATAGAAAATGGCTCGCAAGTATTTAGAGGGATTAGGATTATTCAAAAATAGGCCAAAATAAGTAGTTATGTAACTAGCTCGAATCAATCAAATAGTTAAAAAGATTACTCAAAGGGGGTTATGGAGGCTATTAAGGAGATAGGACAGAAATGCTAGTAACAGTTTATATAATATAAGTGTTATGGGCCAGGGTTGGATTGAAAAATTAAGCAGACTTGCGTGTTGAAGCTAGTGTGTTAGAGAGCTGGTAAGAATTACAGGGGGTATTAATGGACCCAATTGGAGGGGAATTCAAATGTCGTAGTTAAAATGATAACAAAAGGAAGTTACAGGGGAATATGTTGCAAATAGGAAGAGTCCAAATATAAGGACGATATAGTGGAAGTGTAGGGGATAATAAGGGGGGGGGGAAGCAACCCAACTCCACCCCTATTACTAGTAATCGAAACAAATTGTTTCTAACAATCTATCCTTATCCCTTACATTGTTCCCCTCTCCTAAATTTCAATATACCTGAGTAGAACAGACTTGACCTTTAATTTCACTAACCCTTTTCCCATTAATTTATTCCCCCCCCCTTATCTCCTTGGTCATTTAATGTCCCTCCAAATTATTCATCTAACCCTTAATTTGGTTTTAAATTAAAAATAAATAAATAAATTTTTTTAATTAACTATTCCCTAGCTTTTTAAATTTTAATTTTAATTTTTTAATTTTTTAATTTTAATCATCCACTCTCTCACATTCCTCTATTTATTATACCATGCTTTCACTAATTCTACTTTATTCTTTATTCTTTAAACACCCTGAAACCATATCTGATAACTACAATTTAATCTGCCTTTAGCCGCCTGAAATGTTAGAAGCTCACATTTTTTTGATTTCTATTTTTAGAATCAACTATTTCTATACCCACTCACCACTTAAGATTAACCCTACCCCCAAAACCTACATCCTACCGCTCGCCCGCACCCTTAACCCACCTGTCACTTTAACTACATCCCCATACCAACCCGTCCTCCTTTTCTTTTTTCCCCCAAATTCACAAAGCGACTTTTTAAACTACCCCGTACCTCCTAACCCCCCCCCATCCTGACCCCAAATCTGAAACTTTTATCAACTTTGCCTTTTTTTGTCTCATTCTGAGTTAATCCTTGTATGAGATCCTACTGTTTTACTAGGCCCGGAAGTAAATAAAAAAAATGGCCTGTTTTCCTCTTCTCAGCCTCTTTTAAGTGCATCTGGACTTATCTACTTTTGAGCACCTTCTCCAATCTGCTCCCATGCAAAGAGTTTTTCTTCACTTTCTACAATTTCACCGAACTTTTTCAACGGAAACTTACCACCCGGACAATTTGCATATCTTTTTCACGGAATTTTTCTTTTCATTCAATACGTTTTTTTTGACAAAAATTATTTTAATAATTTTTAATAATAATTCTCATATTTTTCAAATATTTGAACTTTGGTTTTTTCGAAAGCCAACTTATCCATCTGTATTTCTCCTCTGATGATAAGATTTCGATCTTTGAAAAGCCTTGGTTTAAGGAAAGAAAAATAAACACTAGTTTATTACTGACAACCTTGCATTGAACAATTGAAATTTGAAATAAATTTGGACAATCGTCGCATATTTATCACTCTTTTTTCTCCTATCTCTACATATATATATATATATATATATACATATATATATATGCATATATACATATATATATGTACATATATATATATATATATATATATATATATATATATAGTCTAGGAAGTTTCTCAACCATTAAAACTATATTTAAACCAAAAAAAAACTCATATCCCAAGTCGTTCAGTGGAAAATCACTCATGTAAGTAAATTTAACTTTTTCAGTTATTATATTAGTTTGCTTCTAACATTATTTAAGGGATCATCAGTTGTTTACCATGAAAAACTGTTTTGGGAAGATCTATATATATATATATATATATATATATATATATATACTAGCAAACATATGCTCTCTCTGGTTGCAAAAGAGGATTAAGTCAGAGTGAGCGAACATATACTAAACTGATCCCAAAAAGAAAAGGTAATGACTGGGTATATTGTACCATGACGAACGCTCACCACATA
This sequence comes from Sepiola atlantica, assembly GCA_963556195.1. NCBI lineage: Eukaryota > Metazoa > Mollusca > Cephalopoda > Sepiida > Sepiolidae > Sepiola > Sepiola atlantica. Next base: position 3,934,140 of record OY744532.1, on the reverse strand, counting down.
AGAAAAGTAGGTCAGTTAATTTCTTGGATAATGATATATATATATATTTATATATATATATATATATATATATATATATATATATATATATATATATATATATATATATATATATATATATAGAGAGAGAGAGAGAACATTAATATTGATTTAAAGATAAGTGATGTATCCATAAATAATAATCTATCGTGATGATATAAAATTAAATTCATGAAATAGAGCAATAAATTCAGAAGATGAAAGATGAGAATAAAAAATTGTATAGATACAATATTTATTAAGACATCAGAAGTTCAAAGGCAAGGACTTTCATTATCCTTAACCCATGTATTTATTTTTAAACAAACTCTTTTTAATCAGATAATTAAACTCGGTAATATAATCATAAATATCACTGGTAATATTTACTTTGAAAATAAATTCACACACACACACACGCACACACACGCACACACACATACATATATATATATATATATATATATATATATATATATATATATATATACATATATATATATACGGCACAATCACGTTGACACACCGGTTCCCGTTAAGCGACGTCGAGCCTGGCCATTACTAAATGGGTGACCATTTAGGAATACCAGGTGCTGTATGTGCTCTCTGCTTTTCTCGGCATTGTTTCCAGTCGTATTGTACTACTACTTGCCATTGGAATCAAACAATGCCGGCTCAGGAGAGCGGTTGTTGATTATTGCACAACCCTTGCAATTACAAATTCACGCGTGGGCACTAATACGTCGAAATCGACGGGAGAGTCCATCATCATATATATATAACTTTTTGCTGAGAAAACCGTAAAGGTAAGAGAGTCACCGTCAATAAAAATGCTGTTAAAGTAGGTACTCAGGAGTTCAGGCGTTGTCGTTAAAAAGCTGAGTGTTCTATAGTTATCAGCTAAGGTCGTGCATCCTGTGTGTTCGTAGAAATCCGAAGACAATGCGAATAGGCGAGAGTAAAACTATCCAATTCAAAGCATTCAAAATGAAGGTTATCGGTCAAAGTTCGATGTATAATAAAGTAGTCATTGCTAACTTTAAACTTTCGGGAGAGAGTAGTGTTTTTTATGGCTTACAAATAAGGATTTTTTACAAAAGTAGATTTTAGGGTTGATATCAAACAATGGACTTTTGTGTAAGGAAAAAAATCTATTACGAAACAATGATTTAAAAAATGTGTCTACACACCTCTACTAATTAAAACTGCTGTAGCCGCGCTTATGCAGACGTAACGTGATTTTCTGACCGAAACGTCCATTGCCATCAGACGATGAAAAAAAAGAAAACAAAGAAAAAAAAAACACTTTACAAGGAGAATGTTATTTCGCGAAAGCTAAGATTAAAATAAATGTTATTTATTTCAACACTACACATTGTTATGTTTTTTTATAAAATATATAATATTCTTTCGAAACAATGGTTTAAAAATATCTTAACAAACCCCTACCAAACAAGTGAAGTGTTTGTAGGTGAGAATGGCTATTTTTGTCGGTTGGAAAGGAAGATGAACAATTGGTGGTGTCAGTGGTAGAGATATTGTAGGAGATAGGAAGGAATGAAGTCGAAGAGAGGTGGGCTGATATATATATATATATATATATATATATATACATACCTATATATATATACGTTCATATTTTCTTTATAAATAGCTAAGACAATAAGAGAGGCATAGGGTGAGGGAGAGAGGGTTCGAGGAGCCAGTATTGTAAGTGATAAAGAGAATGGCGGGTATATATATATATATATATATATATATATATATATATATATATATACTTCACTTCGTTTGCATGCGAATTAGACATTATTATGACGGTAGTTACAACACAACAGAAGAGTTAAAAAACATCTCTCTACCTTTCTCCTCTATATTTCTATATCTCCTCAACATACATTCAATCCCCTTTATCTCCTTTTCATACCTCCTCTCTGTCACTTCTCGCAACTGAAAAACTCGTAGACGAATTACTATGTAATAACATTGTATAATCGATCTAAATTCCGATCTGCTGACTAATTATTTTCCCGTGGACGTTTGAAATAATGTATATCAAAACAAAGTGTGTCTAGCTTGTACGAGGCAATGCTGACAAAGAATATATCAGTTTTGAAGGTGTGTCTTGTGTAGTTTTCTATTTTTCGCTTGCAACACAAACACACACGGACAACTTTCTTTAATAAAATAAATTAATCTGATAGTTATTTAAATAATAAATGCAATAGCTAAACTCGAAACACTATTTAAAAAGATATTTGAAAACATAATTTAGATATTAAATCAACCCAAATTAATTTCGTTTTTTCACTTTCAAGTTAGCTATTCAAATATTTTTTTCATAGTTGTAGAATAAAAATGAATTACTTCGTGTTTTATAGATATTTGAACGAAATTTGGTAAACGCAGTACACTATCGAAAATAAGATTTTGGAAGCTTTACACTTCTTAGCAAATCTAATATTACATTAAAATATTAAAAGTGACGGAATCTATTTACACGGCTTATTAAGGCCTAAAGGGCACCCGAGGATCAGGATTAATCAGTTTGTCAGGTGAACAGTTAAACAACAACGTGAGGATTGGCAACGATTGTTGACACTGGAAAGACGACTCAAAAAGAATTTGTTAACATTGGACTTGAAAACGACCATGTTGTAGTCAGCTGAGATATTTTGTTTCACAGACAAGTAGTTCTTGGAAGGAAACTTTTCTCATGGAAGTTTCGTTTAGCAAAATTATTCACAGTGCTGTTAGCAAGAGAGTACCATAGATTAGAGCTCAGTCGAGCACCTACCATGAAAATAACGATAAAATAGAGAGAGACTAGATGTGGCACAATGCGTAATATTCGTGAGCCTTGTGTCAGGCTTGCGCTGAGGTTTCAGGAAAGCTCGAAGGTTCAACAAAGAGATTGTAACTAAAATTGAATTGTGTATAGTTCATATATCAAAGTCAGAATGGGAAAAGAATCATACTTGATCCTGACGGAGGAAATATAAAGGTCAAACCAATTCGGTGACAGGTTTTGAGTGTGATTGGGTCAGGGATCAGATTGTTATCATTCGACAACATCAGTTATGAACTCAAAAACAAAACATTGGACAAGGCGTACGCTGATTGTGCCTGTATTTCCTCTTTCTCTCTCTCTCTCTCCCTCTGTCTCTCTCCTTCTCTCTCACTTTCCCCCTTCTCTTTCTCTCTCTCATAACAAGAGACGGTTTTTGAATTCGAACCTAGAAGACGCATTTTGGTTGCGCTCTCAAAAAGGTTTTAAAATGTCGTCAAGAAAATAAATATATATTTTTTATAAGAAAACAGAATAATGGTTTCTTTCCTTATTGCAAATAAGGTTCTTTTGCAGCACAATGGTCCCCAGTCAGTCAGCCAGCCAGCCAGTCCCAGAGGTAAACGACGGAGACGATGATTGCTCACTGGTGGAAGCGGCGAGTAAAGTACGTGCACATGTTGTAACATCGTCCCTTCGTCGGCACAAAAGTCCGACAAGAGATGTTCCCTGCCAAAACAGAAGTACCACATTGGTTCCGCTCCCAATATTAACCCCTTTGGCCAAACGATCGGAGCAACCTATCTTCTGTGAGAAAGAGGCTGTAGGAAAGAGAAAAGGGCATCGCCCACTAGATTTTGAAATCGGTTTAGTACATTTCCAATACAGGAAAATATGCTCTGAGCTGCACCCCCAGATGTGGCAGCAGTAGTCTATCCTAGGATGTATTTCATTCGTATACACGTGCAAGATTGTGCCAGGAGTGAGGTACTTTTGGGAGCAGTAGAATGACAAGACCAATTTACCAGCGACCATGGCAATATATTTGATGTAATATTTCCATTTTATGTTTGGAGTGAAGGTAAGTCCTAGAAACAATTAAAACAGGAGTGACTTCTGCAACGAGAGATCCATTTATTTTAATTGGGTTGAAATGAGGGTCCGAGCGTTGGTGGTGAAATGAGACAAGCTTAGTTTTAGACTTATTTAATGTAACAGCTATGCCTTTCGCTATTGCACCATGTTTTCCAGGTCGGAACAGAAAGAATCAGAACGATCTTGATCATCAATGCTATTTGAGGTGTTGCCATAAACGGTTGTGGCATCTACATAAATGTCAACAAATTCTCTTAGAATGCTATTTGAAAGATCATTGATGAAGATAATACAATAAGTTATAGTTTTATAATAATTCGCTTCATAAAATAATTTCATGGGGAAACAATAACATAACAATTTCACGCATCACTATTGAAACGAGAAATGAAAATAGAATCGTTCTAAAAAATATTATTTTGCTAAAATACTTTTTTATGGTAATAGTTTACAGAAAGAAAGAAATGTAAAGCAACTCCTAGGCAACGTCGATCAGGTAGAGCTAGTACTATATGATGAAACGCAGTGATATAATAATTATAATTAACGCAAGTTGAATCAGAAAAAAATACCTTCTTCTATTTTTAGGTTAAAATTCTCGAAAACCAACACTAAAACTAGGTCAAACAGTCGGCTACTGAATAGTTCTCATTCATTTCTCATTTATTTCAGCAATTACAAAGCTGTGCACAGGGCTAGAAAGCTGTTTGAAATGAAACATAACTGAGAGAGAGAGAGAGAAAGAGAGAGAGAGAGAGAGAGTTTAAAAGAATTATGTTACAATTTTTATAACTGTTCTAATTTAATGTTCTTTTTCAAAATCCCGGCCAACACCGGGTACCACTGCTGGTCTATTATTGAAAGGAAAGTCGTATGTCAGTTTGTCTGTGTGTGTTTTTCCTGCAAACTTAGGAATTACCTACAGCTATATATTCTGGTTCAGTATAATTTAGTGCGAGTTATGTTAAGAACTACTTTTGGCTAAGATCAAAATGTAGTATCTGTTCCGATGGATACTGCACCCTATAGACTGGTATTTTCTTGGCCTTCGGGGCTTGATTTACGCCGGTCTATGGGTCTGCTCTGTGCAGTTCTAGGAGGTCCACCCTCCCAGGCTTCGCCTCCCCTCTTTAGGGAGGAGTAAGTTTATTGCTTACTGCCTGAGGCGCCCCTACCGGGGAATGCCGACGGGGCTACCCAGGCAATTTTTAAACCCCACTTTCCCGACCCGACCTTGGGTCACATCTTACTTGTGGGAGTAAGATAAAACTGGCCTTGTGCCTAACTCCTGGAGATGAGTAAATCAATACTCTAATATCGTTCGCCTAGAGACACCAGGGACGAAATTAGTGCAATTTAAAAAAAAAATGCTTTCTTTCATTTTATCTAGTACTCGTTAAAAATAACAGTACAATTCAGTCAAACGGTGTGCTGTCAATTTTGCATATGGATGAACGAAAGGACGGAACAGTCGGAGTAAATTATGTGCAGAACTTCCCGCGTATATACAAAGAACAGCTTTCAAAACTAAATCTATTCTCATTTGAGCAGCGTAGCGTGCGATGAGACTTAATTCTGGCGTACAAAATCATGAACTGGAATTTAATCCACCTTTTGATGAATTTTGGGACCAGCGCCAAATCGTGGTCTCCCTAGCCACCCGAAAAGATGTACCATTGTCGCTTACGGCTCAATAGAAGAAAGGTAGCATTCTCTGTCCATCTTTCTGCTCCGTGAAACAACTTGTCAGAGGAGATCGTGATGGTGACGACCATATCAAGGTCTAAGACGGTCTTAAATAAGCACTTAGACTGTATGTAGATGGAACGGCTTCTACCTGTCTCTTTACATGGCTTATTGTACTTTGCTATTTTATTTGGCAAATACATTCGATTTGATTTGATTTTAACGTGTCTGAGAATGTGTACAGTGAGTGAGAATGAAAGAAAGACAGACAAAGAGAGATCAAGAGAGACTTAAAAAGAGAGATTTTACACACACATTCTTAACGGGCCCCGGGAAATCGTGCTAGTTTCATTTAAAGTAACTCGAGAAAGTTAGGCTGAATCGACTATGAGTAAATACATACTGGGTTGAACATGATTGCTGTTGATGGCAGTCCGGATCTAAATAGACCCCTCTTCGCTGAAACGCGCCGAAGAGCAACGAATACTTGGGAAGATAAAGCGAATACATTATTTGAAATTTACTTTTATTGATTATCTCATTCGATGCGAAATATGCTGCCTGCGCTAAGCACTAATTTTCAGGGCCATATTTTCCACTGTCCGGCAGATCGAAATACCTAGCACAGCCCTTCCCCTACACATGTGCAGACACACAAGATAGCACACAAACAACAAGGTTAGACAAAGTCGGCATACGCCTGGCCACTTATCTTGTTTGCTATAGCGTTTATACGCCGTGAAAATTGCAGCTGCAGATGTGGTTTGGCCAAAATTGCGAAGAAAGATTCAATTTATCAACTAAATTCTATACGGAAACGGATTTTCCGCGCCAAACAAAATTGACGGAGCGAGAGGGAGTGGTGTTATTGTTCTTGGAGGAGGAGAGAGGGGCAGGAAAAACAAAAGAACAAGTAAATATATATATATATAAATCAGACCCAGAAAATATGAAATAAGAATATATGATGATTGAGATTTTTTAAATTCTATCAAATTCACTTATCCGACTGTATGTTTTATACTCTTTATTAAGTTTAACTACTTTAAAATAAAATAGAATGAGTTGACACAACTGAGACTTTCGAAATAATCAATAGGATTTTTAAATATGGAAGATACGGTTTGTTATATATCTCCATTTGCATTCTAAATTTATTGGAACAAGACATGTCAAAAACAAAATCTACAAAGTAGTTAAAACTTTTACTAATATATATATATATATATATATATATATATATATATATATATTATTTAAATTCCTTTGGGATTGATTTAAAGTCCTTTAAAATCCAGGATTTAAACACGAATTTAATTAATGTTGTTCCTTTTAACCTCCTTTATCCGTAAACCCATTTTCTCTCCCTAATTCCTTTAGAAGACACATCATTTAATCCCCAAAACAGTAACAGCTAAATATACGATACTCATAATGTTGGGTCACGGGATTTATATAGAAATATATATATTTTTTTTATATCTCTTTTAATCTTCTCCGGTTTAAATCTCAACTTTTATTTTCACCCTTCCCCTTTTAAAAAAAACTTGATTAAACCTTCTTTACACTAAATTTAAACAAACATACATACTACTCTAAGAAAATAACGCATCCAAACGAGAATGACACGTGACTTCAATTTTCCGAAACAGATGACAACAGAAGCTGAAGAAAGCCGGATGGCTAAGTCCTTCTGTGCTTGAAACCGATGGTTCGAATGTTTTATTAATTTTTCTGTTCCAATATATATATATATATATATATATATATATATATATATATATATATATATATATATATATATATATATATAAGTGAAATTTTGAAAACCAACACATGGTGCATTTTAAATTATAAAATCATTTATTTAATTTTTTTAATTTTTTTGCAAGCTTTCGACCTACTCCCACACTGACAAGACGTCAGGCGAACAGAAGCAACCCGCTATGACTCACACACCAAGTTACAGAACAAAAGAAACGTACCCACATACACACAGTATCACTTACACGTACTAAGAAATAGAGACATACACCTCTTTAGCCCGCGTGTCTGCTAATTCACTGAAAAATTTCTACTAAAAGACACGAGCTGTATAAACGTTACAAATGAACATTTCTTCCCTTAAACTAACTTTTATATTCATGTACAATTATGGTTGTATAAATGTTTTATTGATTAATTATGTTTTCTCTCATTTTTAATTTACAAACCTCCATTCATAAAAGACTCAATGTATGTGTATATTTGTTTGCCTGTGTGAATGTTATGGTTGTGTGTTCCATGTAGAAAGGAAACTTAAAGAATCTACATAAAATCTAAAAGTGTATTCTGATATAAAATTTACCGCGGAAAAATGGAAGTGTTAACGAATCTCTAAGTGCACTCTTTTGGAAAAATGTTTTAGGGGGCGATACCCAGAAGAGAACCGGCAGCAGTGTCTGGTAACAATAAGTAATGGGGCAGAAAACGGATTTCTCTGCCGGAGAAAGGTCCAACGTCTGGTCTCTGAGTCAAAGAATAATTTCCACCTACTCACTGTAGGAGGATGATAGAACTTCAATATATAGGTTACCATGCTCTTACACCTATTCTTGACCATAAGCCCATCCGTAACAATTTCATTTTTTTGCGTGATTGTGAAACACTTGTCCTCTGAATTTATGCACTCTGGCCATACCTTTGCTCCCACGTTCGTGAACTGCTAGAAACGATGCCCAAATGAACTCCGAACGCACTAATTTGTCCATGCAATAGAAACTGACGAACGGGCAGAGCTCGTTTAAACCCATACCTGACTTGTATAGCCTCTATTGGCAATGCCATAACTTTTAAAAGATAAAATGTGAAAAAATACTATAGCAAAGTGTACACAGAAAAAAACAAAAACTTGGTCAAATTAGTGATGGTCAGAAAGTGGGTGATCATTTTACGTTAAATTTATATAGGAAAGCGATTACTTTTTTCTTTTCACACACTCCCAACAACAACAAAAAAGTCAGAAAAAAAAATCCTCGATTTCCGATATTTAAACCTCAAATTTGTATTTGCGAAAAGAAAGATGCAAGTCACGCAAAACAGATCTCTCAGTCACTTTCTTATTACTAAAGAAAAATCAAGGTTCGCATACGACCCACACTTATTGGACATCACGGTGTAAGAACAGAATAGTTAAACAATTCATCCCACTTTAATTGCCGTCCAAATGATTTAGTTATTTAGAAACCCCTCCTAAAGAGGGTATGTGCTCTCTGCACTTTCACCATTATGTACATAGCTTTCATAATAATAAAGAAAGAGACTACTGCAAATGGCTGAAGAAGACAGAGCGATAATGACCAATCTCACTAAATGCCTACACTTCCCTAATGGTGTTGGTGTTCTATTGGTGTTTTCAATAGTTGCTTAAAACAGCAAGTTGGCGTAGATGTAGATAATACGAACGATTCAAATGTGCTGTTCTATGTAAGGGGCGATACCCAGAAGAGAACCGGCAGCAGGGTCTGGTAACAATAAGTAATGGGGCAGAAAACGTATGTATAAAAATAAAAATAAACTCGCATCTGTTGGTTCTATTAAAAATACTTTCTGTCGTATCGCCAGTGTACAACTGATGTTTCAGGTTATATTGTTCAATTATTCTACACGTTACGAATGCTTAAATCTTGCACCACATTGCAGTAAATTTAAGAGACGTTTATAAAAATAAAATACTGGAAATATGTCATGTAACGTTCAATCTTCGTTGTTACACTAAGAAAAAACGTACGGTATTTTTTAGTTATCAGACCGAACGGCTTATAAACTTAGTGTCACAAGCATAATGAATATATAACTAAGCAGTATAAACATCCATACATCCGGGACGACTAAACTATGTAACTTATACATATTAATATAATGGCGAGATACGAAATTCCATGGTTATTTTAACTTTAAGACACAAGATCATTTATGTTAACAATAATAAAGAGTGACGCAAGGTATCTATAAGAAAGCACTAATCATTGGATATATTAGGAAATACATTACTAAAGTAGCAATTATATTTTTAAGACAATTTAGTTCATTAAATTACTCCTTCTCTACCACGTTTAGTTGACATTCAAACGTTCACAAAACTAGGTTTGAGAATAAAGACGACAAAAATAAGCAGTCAAAAAAAAATATAAAAAAAACGAACGTCAAAATTAAATCTACTTTGTGCCTAAAAGGTTCCGAAGTATTTTATTATATTTTATCTTACTTAAAAAACATGTGTTTAACCATAATTGGGGACAGTATACATAATTTAAAATAGCCAATAGCCTCTGTTTTACGTAACAAGTTAGGACTATCATTTTCGTAAAAACAAACTCGTCCGTTTTTCGGCAGGAATTGGAAATCACATACAAAAAAGCAAAATAGTAAATTGACTGCGTATTAGTCAGTTTTAAAGTTATTAGTTTAGTGATCTACTCATGTGCCCGTTTTACTTCACAGGAAAATAAATCCCTAGAGCGGGAACATGTTGAAGGTCTCAAAGTGAAAGAACAATCCCCAGACCCCTATGTGGTTGACAGGATAAAAGTCATAGAAGGAATATAGTAACAGTTGAATTCTCTCAGAGATTCTACTTCAAGTGCTTTCGTCCGCTCGCCCTAATGACAGGACTTCCTCTCAAACACTTTCGTCACACGCAGGCTGCGATACTCATTACTCCTTAAAAAGAGTAACTATTGCGCTCAAGCCTTGAAAATATAAAAAGGTCTGGTTATCCTCTTCAAACTAATGTTTCATGTAACCATACATGGGGATAGAATATAGAGACTGTCCCATAGACGTTAGATTTAGAGAATAACGTTGGTCGAGTACCGTCTTGCCCCACAGGAAAATAAGTCAATAAGCAGGAATAGATGACATGTCTAAAAGAGAAAGAACCATCGTCAGGGGAAGCCGTGTACTTGACAGAAGAAAAAGTAAGAATAGGAATATGGTAACTATGGAATTCCTTCAGAGTGTCTCTTTTAGGAGCTGTTGTCCGTTTGTCCTGATGACATGACTTGCTGTTAAACACGCCCCATGCATTCGACTGAGATTCATTGCCTCGACACCTCCGGTTAGTGTCTCTTGCTCAGCTTCATTGGCCATACCAATAGCCGAATTTCTGACGTGCGTAGATACAGAAGTAGGAATACTCCATTAGCTGTTCGGTTTTTGTTGCCAAAAAAGAGAAGAATTAACTTATTTCATTTTGCAATATTCTGGAAGAATATTTTATGGGGGGATACTCAGACAAGATCCGGCAACAGTCAAGTAGTTTTAAAAAAGTACTCTCTCAGCGATCCACCCAACAGGGTCTGGATACAATAAGTAATGAGGCAGAAAACGGGTTTCTGACGTCTAGTCTTTGAGTCAAAGAACATTTTTCTACCTGGTCACCCGAGGAGGATGGAAGAACCTGTATATATAGGTTTTGTAACTACTTCCAATCATCCTCCTACACCAATTCCTGACCATAAGTCTATCCGTCTATCTTCGATATTCGGGCATATTGTCCTCACAAAGGCCGAACTCACAATCAGCGAGTACCTCTCTCCTCCACCTTGTTTCACAACTCTTAATAGGGCTATGAGAGCCAAACTCCCATACAAATTTAAATCTATCCAATTTTTAGGAAATTTAAATCCTATGTGTAACATTTTCTGGGGAAGACAATGGACGTGGTTCTAAATCTCTAAGCACCCTCTTATCCTTATAGAACGATGGGGACAAAACCTCTTGAAACCATTTAAATATATTCTATATTGATTTATCATATGTATAAAATTCGCCGGCGAATACAATGTGAGTGGCCCCGAATCTCTACGTTATCTTGTATGTGCCGAATATCAACGTACACTCACCTGATCCATGGTGACAGAACCTACTTAAAACTTCACATACCTATCTCCGATTGTTCTTATGAGTGTTATTTTTAAATTAACTTAACGAATGTCTAAATTGTTGATTTTCATAAGTATCAGACTGGAAACATTGAGTGTTCGGTTTCAATTTATCCGCCTGATTCAAAAAACAAATCAAAGAATACGTTTTTCTTTTATATAAAAAAATATAAGTGAGAAGGTGTTGTTCAGTACGTTACGCTTGTCAGTCATTTTGTTTTTCTGTTTCTGTTTCTGTTTCTCCTTCTCGTAATCGCTCGCTATATGTTAAGATTTATGTGTATAATCTATATCGGTTCTATATCTCTGTATATAAAACTTAATGTATGTGTTTATGTGTGTGTTTCGTATAGAAAACAAGTTAGAAAATCTACATAAAATGTAAAAGTGTATTTTAATGTAAAGTTGAACGGGAAAGATAATGTAAGTATTCAAGAATCTTTAAGCGTAACCCTAAGGGGAGGTTAGAGTAGATTTCGTCACGGGCCGAGATTTTAAACTATAATTTAGAAGGAAAACACTGTAATGCAAATGTATTACTCATACTCGGAATATCTTTTAAAATTATTTAACCTATATATAATTTCTCTTTGGACAGGGGAGGGGGTGGTGACAATAAATTAGTAATACGCTGAAAGCATCCTGAATTGTATGTGGATGATAATAGTAGCGCTCTAAATTTGAGCAATACATGTAAGATTAAATTTTTATATTAGTTGAATAATTTATAGTAATCTAAAAGTGCTCAACATCCTAGATAGATCAGGTATGGTTAACCACCACGTTGCCCGAGAGACATAACTTCTTCGCTTTTTGTTAACTCGGTGTTGCCTGGGATCCATAATAGTAATAATACTTTATTATATTTGTTAAGTGGTATAAGTTAATCCTAAGTGCTCATAGCATGTGTGTTTAAACGCTGCGTTGCCCGGGGTAAAGATTTTAACTGCATTTTGTTATATTATTGTGTACAGAAAAGTTACTCTACGTTGCTCAAGAGCCAGTGTTTAATATCTTGGATAGAGAAGGTGTGTGCAATAACGAAATAGTACATTTTAAATTTGGTATATGCTTGATAGAATAAGGAGAAGACAAGAGAGTTAAGGTATCCTGGGAATACATTAAAATAAATATAAGTTTTTTATATTATTAAGGGAGAACGGGAATATAAGAAACTCAGCGTTCATAAACTAA
>OY744532.1:3903935-3918935 GCA_963556195.1 Sepiola atlantica | reverse complement strand
GTTCATCTAGAGATAACAGCTCTTTCCGCATAGCCATACAATCAGAGTATTGCTAATTACATTATCAGTGACTTCTAGATAAATAAATATTCAGATCTACAGAAAATAACGACCTACTCGTAAACAGTTGCACAAAAACATTCGCTTTTCTTTAAAACACGTTGCGAATAATCTGCGTGATCAGCCATCTATATAAGATGGCTGATCACGCAGATTATTCGTGATTTCATACATACTGTAAAGACTTATTTTGTTAAAAAAGTAATTTAAATTAAATAAAATATTTTATTAGATTCTAAAAATAATAAAAAATGTCAATATATTTTCTGAAATTGTAAGTTTTCTAGTTTCTTACTGTTATATATTAAATACAAACTATCCCAGAAGTAGGCGTTGATATATTTGTGTATAGCAACGATTGTAATTAAATATGTATTTACCAAAAGATACGAAAACTGTTGATTCGGGTATCTCTCAATTAAGAAACTATATGATTTTTTTTATTTGATCTTCTATATGTATTCTGTAGCTATTGAATAGAAGCAAGTTGATTTTATAAGGTAACCACGATTATTTGTAAGCAAATATTTATTCGATATATTATTGGGTTTAAATGTCTATTTGTTTAAAAAAAAACTGTAGATTTCGAAAGACCTTTTCTTCAAGTGATATTTCTGTAAAAATATTTGAGTAGTTTCTGAATGGAAGATTTTCCTTCGTAAGAGTGTATGGACAACCACACTAAGTTTGAAAGCTGCTGATGAATATATACATTTTATAACAATTTACAAAAATGTCATTTTAAAAATAAATAAAAGATATCTTCACGACACATACATAAAGCAACACTGAACTGTATTTAAATATTCTAAAATCTATTGAAGATGCCTTGAATATATTAAATATATTCGTCTATAAATATATACCTATATATAAATAAATATATATGATAATTATTGAATTAATTATCCAACGTAATTCCAAATAAACAAGGAAAACCAAAAGTTGTTATAAATTCATAGATGTTTCGTTTTTATTCCGAGACTTTCTCAAGATGACTAATTTGAAAAAAATATATAGATAATCTTGGTGAAACCTAACACGAACATAAGAAACACTTGATGAATATAAAAGAGATATAAAAATAACAAGTCTCTACAAGCACTATTCTTTCATACATTACAACCTTTTTACTTTAAACAAGCAAGATTCATCGAATTCATTAAAAAAAGCTTTCCGAAGCTTTTTTTTGAATCAGCACTCATTGTAAACTCTGGCACATTAAAACAATTTAACGGCTTCTACAATCTTCTCCTTCAATTAGCAAACCAATGCAAACTGAACAAATATTTATATAAGGATATATTAAAACAGAAAATTAATTCCACTTCACAAACGCACCATATATTTTGAATTTAAAAAGTGTATGTTTGCTTTCGAAATAAGATCAAAAACATTATTTCATATCGTAGACACACGACTTATTTTTAAATTTTCACTTCTATGTATTTCATCAAATAATTCATCTTGATGTAGTCTAGCAACAAAGACGAAAAGTCGATGAACATATACATACCTTTCGATTTTATTTGTCGCTCCTTGAAAGTAGAGCACTGTAATTGGTAGTATTAACACAGCATGACGTCACTTGCTTATAATGCATCATTCCTTCCCTTAATAGAAGTAGAATGCCTCGACGTCAAAGCCGCCGTTAAAGTGTTAAAATTATCATAGTTTATTCGCTGTTTACAATTGGCCCAGCGATTAGCGACGTCGGACTGGAGTTGAAAAATACTTGAGGTCCGGGGTTTCGAATCGCATGACCGGTAGTGATAGTCATATCTCTATGCTGATGAGTCCCGATTGAAAAAGGACGAAACGTATACGTACATAGATAATAAACAATAACAAATATTTATTATTTGTCACTCCTTGAAAGTAGAGCACTGTAATTGGTAGTATTAACACAGCATGACGTCACTTGCTTATAATGCATCATTCCTTCCCTTAATAGAAGTAGAATGCCTCGACGTCAAAGCCGCCGTTAAAGTGTTAAAATTATCATAGTTTATTCGCTGTTTACAATTGGCCCAGCGATTAGCGACGTCGGACTGGAGTTGAAAAATACTTGAGGTCCGGGGTTTCGAATCGCATGACCGGTAGTGAATAGTCATATCTCTATGCTGATAGTTCCGATTGAAAAAGGACGAAACGTATACGTACATAGATAATAAACAATAACAAATATTTATTATATATATATATATACTTTAAAACTTTTATAATTGGGCAGCATTCTTTCTTTTATACATGTTATCAACCTAGTGATCAAAACAAAAGCCAGTGAGCATGCTAAATGTAAAAGAGATTGGATGTGAAATATGTTCATTTTCAGAAGATGCACAAATGGATGAAGTCAACGAATGGCGAAGCAGAAGCTTTTAATGCATATTTATGTATATGCGTATTTATGTGTGTTTATAAGCTTATTTTATGAATAAAATGAGGGTGAAATTTCACTTTACTTTATATATAAGATTATAGGGTATTTACTACCGAATAGTGCTTAATTCGCTTTATAAAAATTACTCTCTATATGTGTGTATTTTTTAGGATTCAGCGATTTTTATTACTCATGCCTTTAAAATGAATACGAGTGTGTATATGAATATGCGTATATATCACATGAATCTGGGTGTATGTAAGAACTGTGTGCACACTTCATCGAAAGCTTAAAAAAGGGAATGTTTGAGAAAATAACCTACGGAATACTCTACCATACAAGCAAAACAAACAAATACATTTAGATTTAATTGACTTCTAAAATCGTCCAAAACCTCGGCAAGAAATTGTAGGTTTAACATTTATTTGTTCATTCATTCTCAATATGAATTAATTATTCTTTCACCTATTTGTGCGCTTATGATTTTCCATTCACGGATTACACCTACACAATATATATATATATATATATATATATATATTGTGTATCTACTTTGTACGTATATGTGTATATATGTATATATGTATTGCGAGAGATTAAGTATGCGTATATATATATATATATATATATATATATATATATATATATATATATACGCATGTTTTTACCGAGTAAACTTTGCATTGAATAATTGAAGTTGAAATAAATTTGTCATTCGTACATATTTATCTCTCTTTCATTTACTTTATCATGTCTCTATCTCGTATATTGAGCTTTAACTAGTTCACTATAGGCTATAACCTTCTAAAAGTATACATTTGTTTTAATATTATATATATATATATATATATATATATATATATATATATTTGTATATGTATGTGATGTTAATGTAAATATATATATGTGTGTGTGGAAATGTACATGAATTCATAATTTGTTCATATATGTGTGTTAACAAGCTGATGAGCATGTATGTTTATATATGTATGTATATGTGTGCATGTATATATATATATATATATATATATATATAAGTAAATTACGTGTACAACAGAATGGTAGGATTAATTTTAGAGGAAGCATTATTAAAATCAATGAAACAGACGAGTGGGGGAAAAAAAAAGGAAAATTGTTAAAATTACCTTAAGGCCTTGTCGTCTGACCCTCTGAGAGGAAACGTCAGAATGGTAAATTAAAAACTAAAAGTCGAATGAGAAATGAAGGGGGGAGAAAAAAAAATTAAATAAAACTTATTTCAGTTGGAGGAAACGAATGAGAAGGGGAAAAAAAAAATTAAATCTCTCAACGTTATGGTGGCTTTGAATCATTAAAGATCTCCAACTGATGTTTCAAAATCTTTTGTCTACACAGGCTAGGTTGATAGTTGTTAATGACTAACGCCTCAAGAATATTGAGATGGTAGTTCGACCTGGCACTGTGTAAAACAGAAATATATATATATATATACATATGACAATTTAAAAAGGAGCTAAAGAAATATTATTTATTTATTCATACACGTTTCGGCTTTTTATAAGACTTCCTCGGTATGATTTTCTCTGACGAAAACATCACACCAGTACAAAATATTTTGCCAGCTAGCTCAGAACCTGCGGCTGTTTTGAGCAAAAAATCTAAATATGAGATGCAAATAGATTGTGACAGTGGTAAATAACGGTAGAAGCATGACATCAATAGGAAGTGGGATGGTTGTTACAATAAATGCGGACGAGGTGGGATGCGAAGGTCGTCGTCGTTAGAATTAATTTGAATTATGAAGGGAGGACACCAGATATCATTGTTGAATCTTTTACATTTAGTGTAAGGAGGGAAATACAGGATACCAAAGATTGTCTGGTTTGTGTTATTGTAACAACCATCCCACTTTCTATTGACTTTATACTCCTACTGTTACTGCCAACATCTATTTGTATCTCATATTTTGATTTGTTTTACTCGAAACGTCCGCAGGTTCTAAGCCTGCTTCCAAAACATTTTATACTTGTGTGATGTTTTCTTCAGAAAGAATTATCCCGAGGAAATCTTATAATAAAGCCGAAACGTTGATGAATACATAAATAGTATGTTTTGGTTTTCGTTCTTCAATTGCGATTACGCCGGAACACTTTTTTTCTTTCTTTAATATATATATATATATATATATATAAATACCCTTTCTAATTCAAATTGGCGCCACCTCGCCTTCAGACATAACGTGATTTTCTGACCAGAAGTCCATTACCATGAAGAGGAAGAAGAAGAAAAAAATAAAAACACTCTTTGACAAAGAGAATTTTAATTTTTGAAAGATAAGAATAAAATAAATTTGATTTATTTTAACACCACCATTGTTATGTTGTTTTGCAAAAAAAAAATATAATGCTATTACGAAATAATAGTTTAAAACTATGTCTAAATACCCTTTCTAATTCAAATTGGCGCAACCTCGCCTTCAGACATAACGGGATTTTCTGACCCAGAAGTCCATTACCATCGGACGATGAAGAATAAAAAGAAAAAGAAAAACACTCTTTGACAAGGAGAATTGTAATTCTCGAAAGCTGAGATTAAAATTAATTTTATTTATTTTAACATGACCATTGTCATGTTTAAAAAAAAATTATATATATATATATATATATATATATATATATATATATATGGGTGTATATATAGTTTTTTTGTGTCTGAGTATTGTACATGCATATATGTAAATACGTCCGTGGGTATGCGTAGAATTAAGAATATATGCACTGACTAAACCAGTAATTACGGTATGTATTTATAAATTATAACTTGTCGACACAAGTTATTATTGGTAACTGCCTGATTAATGCTTATGCCCATAACTTTAATAAACATTAAATTTATCGTTTATGATTTCGTTAATAATTTGACATAAATATTGATTATAATGAATCTTAATAAACACTTAAATCAATAGTACGTAGTTTGCATTAACTTCGTAATAGCATTAACAAATTAAAATGTAAAATTAAAACTTTATTCATTTTCTTGTTAATATCTAAAGAACACCAGCATGCCCTCTTTTCTAATGCCTACCTAAATGGTGCACTGTCGGTATGATTGGAAAATATAATAACACTAAAAATAGATGAACATAATATTAATTTTTTTTTTACTAAAAATCTATTGAACCAAAATTAAATACATCCCGTAAAATTCACTGATAGAGTGATGCTTCTTTGCCACAAGCGAATGGCTAGCATGTCTAGAATTGTTAACCACTGATGAACTAAATAATATGCACATTGATGTGCAAATAATTACAAATTTTACCGAGTTATTTAGAAATGGATCTATGCCCGTTATATTTGCTTTATTTTTGATCGAGAATGGACTTTTATCGAAGATTAAACATTGAAATAAGGATTTAAGATGTAATATGTTGCATCATTATATCTTGATGTTAATCTTCGTAAATACACAACAGTTGTGCAAAATTCTTTTGTTCAGGGAATTTATTTTATCCACTGAGACGAGTAGTCATGCAGTATATATATATATATATATATATATATATATATATATATATATATAATATTTAACTTAGAAAATATTTTAAATTTCAACCAAACACACTTTTTTATCAGACAATTGTTTCTGCCTATTCCTAAGAAATATACTTTCATGATATACAAAATATCCAAACCCTTTACAAAAGGCTTCATCAGTGAAAATTCACAACAAACATGCTGAATGAAAAAATCAATATGCAAGTATATTTATCTAATTTATAATCCAGTTATTATTTTTTCATTTTTTCACTCAAACGAAAGTGAAATTCGTATTTAAGTCTATAATAATGTAGTTAAAAGTGGAAGATATATTACGACTATCGAATTATTTTCTATTTTTTCATTTCACAATGTTTATAATCAATCAATAGAATACAATGCACCAAAATGCACATAAAATGAATAATCGATAAACATTCTCTATAACGGTCCATATTAATCTATCTTCACTTCTTGTTCCTCATCTTTTTCTTCATTCATTCACTGTGTTTAATTTCATAAACAAGGATATAAGGAAGTGTGCCTTTATGAGGAAAGGACAAAAATTAAGAGAATCTAACTACGATTTTATCTATTCCCCATAACTAAACCTTATGATGGCCTGGTTTTTCAGTAGGGCCTTGCCCTCATTATACACCAGTTATTGACCATGCGTACCCGAGTCAATCCACAAGTGTCATAAATCGTGAAACAAAGAAATACGTAAAATAAGTATATAAAATGGCGTCGTCTAAACATACCCACCTAAAATACCTTCATGTAAACTGTAATATAAATGCCCCCTAATTGTAAGTAGAAATATTAATTAATTAATCATGTTTTTAGACATGTCTGTCCGTCCGGATTTTTCTCCACAACTATCCATTGAATTTCTCTGAAATTTTGCATGAAGTTGTAACTTTGGTCAGGTTAGAAAGTGACATTCTCCGATTTAAAAAAAAAATCTGGCTAGCCCCCCAGGGGGTCAAAAGGCCCCGAAATGGCCCAAAATGACATTTTTTGCCCCATAACTTTTCATCCATCCATTCAGTTTCTCTGAAACTTGGCCAAAGTGTGGAGGACATTGTTCCTAATAGAAAATAAGTATCGCTGACCTTGGAATAAATCTGGTTCGCGCCCGCAGGGGGTAAACAAACTCAAAATGGCAAAAAATGAACCTTTCCTCCCATAACGTTTGATCCAACTATTCAATTTTTCTGAGACTGGCCAAAATGTAGAGGCAATCGTTCTGAATATAAAAGGAGCATCCTTGACCTCAGAAAAATTCGGGTTCGCGCACCCACGGGGTTAAATGGGGGTGGGTCAAAAATGCCCCAAATTGCCCAAATTTATTGCATTTTACACTCGCCACATCGAGTCCTATACAGAGGAGGACCACGCATGCGCGGCTTGTTTAATATTAAAACATATTAATTTGCAAATATTCTCTAAACCATCAAACTCCTTTCTCTCAGATATGTTTATAAAAATAGTCGTTGATAGGCAGAAGTCTGTAGAACATAGAATCAACGCAATTGTTCCTCAATAAAACATTCTGGGCTCAACCCTCTTCCTGATTTTCATCAATGATCTCCAAAATTACATTCTAAGATCATTCGTCGATAGTTATGCAGATAATACACCAATCTATGACAACACTTCGAAGAACATTAATGACCAAGCTTTTTCTGATCATCTCGCTTCTGACCTGGAGCACGTCGTGCAATGGGGAAAAAGGAAGCTCGTTACTTTTAATACGTTTAAAACCAAGCTTCTCTCCTTCCACAACCAACGCACAGATCTTCACTTTTCTTCAATTGAAATGAATCGCTCTCTCGTTGAGGAATCACCTTGCTTTGATAAACCTTTGGGACTGACCTTTACTTCTAACTTGAAATGGACGACTTCATCAACTCCGTTGCTACGGCCACTGGAAAAATTGTTACATCATTCTACCGCTCCATTATTTGTTTCACCCCTGACGCAATACTCCACCTGTATCAGAATCAGATACGCATTAGTATGGAGAACTGTTGCTACATATAAGAAGGGTCCGCTCAAGGCACCCTTTACTGCCTTGACAGAGTGAAAAACCGACTTTTAAATCTAGTGTGGGGTGTCCTCTTCTCTTTCCTCCCACAGAAGAGAGGTTGCTAGTATCTCTCTATTCTATCGTTATTTCAACCGAACACCAATCTATGGTTTACTTCTCTAAAACATTCATAAAACAACTCGTATAGCTACAACCACTGCCAATAATGTCTCTTTCTCACTATGTATGTATGTATGTATATATATATATATATATATATATATATATATGCAATCAACATAAGACTATTTCGCTGTATCACAACTCTCCAGTGTGGCTAGACCAGCTAGTGTCTCAAGCCGGGGTCGAAACGCAACAGTCGAGCTGACAGTCGGCGCTCCTACCCCTACGCTATCATGCGACACTGGTTAAATGGAATGTCAATGTAAACATTGTCAAATTCCGGTTGTCGAATTGGTTTTACCCAATGAGCTATAGCTTTACAGCTAGTGGCAAATGGCGATTCTGTTACGATAAGCTCTACCTGAGAAAGAGAGCTTTAATAGTCATCCACATAATACTGTCCTGCTGTATCACAGTTCTTCAGTGCGGCTAGACCAGCTAGTGACTCAAGTCAAAATTGAAACTCTAACGTCAAGTTGACAGTCGGCGCTCCTACACCTACGCTATCATGCGACACTGACTGATGGACACAAACTGAAGAAAATTATAACGGTTGAATGAGTTATGGAGTTTCATCCTTTTTATTAATATATATAAAACTTTTTACATATTTCTTGCGTCAATATTTTATGATGGAAGGTCTGTATAATAGGATATTTGAGAAACATTTCATTTCGGTAAATGTGTGTTCACCCTTAATTAAAACGTGCATGTAAAGGCCGTTACAAGCAGGGACTATTCGACAGAAAAGTAAATCGATGTAAACTTAAAATCAACTTCAAATATATTTTTTTAAATTCTGCATTAAATCCATTGTTTTTCTTTAAATTCATGTGTAAATGCCAATATTATAATTTTTAATTTTTTAACTTTTTTAATTACTTATATTTTATAATCTTATAACATTTTAATTTTTTAATTAAACTTTATTTATTGTTTGCCTATGAAATAATCCGACGGTTTAATTAAAAAGGAAACAGCGGAAGACCTAAGAACTCAACGTTTCGCCCACTAATTGCGATTTAAGAGGGGACAAAATTATTTGCCACCTTTAGCATTTTTTGCTCTTGAAATAGCCAATGCAACAGTTCGGCGAAACGTTGAGTTCTTAGGTATCCCACTGTTTCATGTTTAATTCATAGAATATTTGTTGAATTTCTTAAAGGACAGAACACATTTTTCCTGATCCTAGTAACTAATTTTGCCACTGGTCACTCCAAATGAATTAATATTACATATTTTTTATCAGAACTTTCATGAGGTTATATTGTGGCAGAATATACATGGTTTGTTCGTATATCTATTGTAGTTTCTATGTTGTACGTGGGAAAATAGACACACAGACATATTATATGATAAATAATAGAAACTATATATAACATACTATATGTATAACAAAATGCATATGCCTCCACTATAGATATTTTAATTATTACATTTTTTTAAAATTATTATTTTAATTATGACATACATGTCGAATAAGTAGTTTTTATTGAATTTGATGCAGATAAAATACGAAAAGCTATTTAGATTTTAACAACAACAAAACAATGATGTTTTGTCTAAGAATATATACGGTAATTATGTAATTATTAATCAATAAACATAATTATAGCAGGTTCTAATTCTAATTCTATAATTCTATATTAATGAGTTAGAGTTACATCTTCCTTCTTGGCTACTGTTAAATTGGTCAGGTAATAATTACTTACTTTGTATTATTAAAAAAGACAAACATTATCTACATAAATAAATGAGAAAGATGGCCGCATTTCTTACACTAACGCTGAGGTCAAAACGGCTCATTTTAAATTAATTCAGCATTACTATAGAATCACAATATTGTTTTATATATTGCTAACATATATGTGATCTACGTCGTAGGGTTACTGATTTGCATGATGCTTGCAAAAGGGCATTTTATCAATGAACTATTGTTTCATTATAGTTTATTAATTCAATGATAGTTTTTATTTCAATATCACAAATATTTCTGTTTAAAAACATTGTTCTATTGTGTTGACTAATGTTTAGTATTTATGTTCAACTGTTCCTTTCCGGCCTGTTCTTTAGGGAGACTGATTTGATTTTAAACAAGTTGCGACCATTTCTCAATTGTAAGAAATAACGGACACATATATCACACAAGAATTACACTTTATTTATTTTTCTTTTATTTACAGTAATATTTAAATAAATAAATACATTTCTATGAATATGCCAATACTTTCATGTTTATCTATTTATGTGAACAAATCAGACAGTTTTTGTTTCGTGTTTTTATTTCGTATTTACGACAAAGTTATGAATAAAATATTTATTATTTAAAAAAAATGGTTGGAATATTTCAGGAAGCGTTCTTAGAATAGCGACCGCGAGACAGTGAAGACAGCTAGTCTTGTATTTATTTGTAAATAAATTAAAACACAAAATAACAACAAAAAGAGAACAGGTATTCTTAATATGCGTCTGATCTGCGTGATTACCCTATTTAAATCCTAGATGGATGTTTGGTAATGCACGCATGCAAAGTTGGGAAAACTTATGTTCTTGTATTACCTCAGCCAAGAAAGTTTTGTATTCGGTCCAATCTGTCATTACGTTTGATTCTTATAAAGTCTTGCCTTCACAATCGATTGACTAATCGTCACCAAACTTGCTCAAAATATCGGTCATGGTAAAACTTAGAAGTCATTTAATTTTGGATATTAAGGTCAAGTACAAGGTCAATGGTACAGAAAAGCAAAAAGTCATACTTTTGGCGATAACTTCCGTTCTGCTCATGTCACAACTTTGAAGCATCGAATCTTATACAATGTTGTACTTTTACCATGACCTTAAAAGATTAGGTTAAATTTAACATTTTCATCGTAAGGCGGAAGTGAGAAATCTCACGACTGATTTATGTTCTTGTAACTTAATGAGTTTTAGTAGGGCAGAATTTGATATGTAATTTTAACATTAGTTTTATATTTGTTACGTAATTGTAACATTAGTTTTATATTTGATACGTAATTGTAACATTAGTTTTTTTATTTGATACGTAATTGTAACATTAGTTTAGTATTTGATATGTAATTTTAACATTAGTTTTATATTTGATATGTAACTGTAACATTAGTTTGTATATTTGATATGTAATTTTAACATTAGTTTGATATTTGATATGTAACTTTAACATTAGTTTTATATTTGATATGTAATTTTAACATTAATTTTATATTGGATACGTTATTGTAACATTAGTTTGATATTTGATATGTAATTTAAACATTAATTTGATATTTGATACGTAATTGTAACATTAGTTTGATATTTGATATGAAATTTAAACATTATTTTGATATTTGATATGTAATTTTAACATTATTTTGATATTTGATATGTAATTTACACATTAGTTTGATATTTGATATGTAATTTTAACATTAGTTTGATATGTAATTTAAACATTATTTTGATATTTGATATGTAATTGTAAAATTAGTTTGATATTTGATATGTAATTTTACCATTAGTTTGATATTTGATATGTAATTTTTACTCTAGTTTGTATATTTGATATGTAATTTTATCATTAGTTTGTATATTTGATATGTAATTGTAACATTAATATGATATTTGATATGCAATTTTTACCTTAGTTTGTATATTTGATATGTAATTTCAATATTAGTTTGACATTTGATATTAAATTTTAACATTAGTTTGTATATTTGATATATAATTTTAACATTAGTTTGATATTTGATATGTAATTTTAACATTAGTTTGATATTTGATATGTAATTTAAACATTAGTTTGATATTTGATATGTAATGTTAACATTAGTTTTATATTTGATATGTAATTTAAACATTAGTTGGATATTTGATATGTAATTTTAACATTAGTTTAATATTTGATATGTAATTTTAACATTAGTTTGATATGTAATTTAAACATTATTTTGATATTTGATATGTAATTTTAACATTAGTTTGATATGTAATTTAAACATTATTTTGATATTTGATATGTAATTTTAACATTATTTCGATATTTGATATGTAATTTTAACATTATTTTGATATTTGATATGTAATTTAAACATTAGTTTGATATTTGATAATTAATTTAAACATTACTTTGATATTTGATATGTAATTTTAACATTAGTTTTATATTTGATATGTAATTTAAACATTATTTTGATATTTGATATGTAATTTTAACATTAGTTTAATATTTGATATGTAATTTTAACATTAGTTTGATATGTAATTTAAACATTATTTTGATATTTGATATGTAATTTTAACATTATTTTGATATTTGATATGTAATTTAAACATTAGTTTGATATTTGATAATTAATTTAAACATTAGTTTGATATTTGATATGTAATTTTAACATTAGTTTTATATTTGATATGTAATTTTAACATTAGTTGGATATTTGATATGTAATTTAAACATTATTTTGATATTTAATATGTAATTTAAACATTATTTTGATATTTGATATGTAATCCTAACATTAGTTTGATATTTAATATGTAATTTAAACATTATTTTGATATTTGATATGTAATTTTAACATTAGTTTGATATTTGATATGTAATTTTAACATTAGTTTTATATTTGATATGTAATTTTAACATTAGTTTGATATGTAATTTAAACATTATTTTGATATTTAATATGTAATTTAAACATTATTTTGATATTTGATATGTAATTTTAACATTAGTTTGATATTTGATATGTAATTTTACCATTAGTTAGATATGTAATTTAAACATTATTTTGATATTTGATATGTAATTTTAACATTAGTTTGATGTGTAATTTAAACATTATTTCGATATTTGATATGTACCTTTAACATTATTTTGATATTTGATATGTAATTTAAACATTAGTTTGATATTTGATAATTAATTTCAACATTAGTTTGATATTTGATATGTAATTTTAACATTAGTTTTATATTTGATATATAATTTAAACATTTGTTTGATATTTGATATGTAATTTAAACATTATTTTGATATTTGATATGTAATTTAAACATTAGTTTGATATTTGATATGTAATGTTAACATTATTTTGATATTTGATATGTAATTTTAACATTAGTTTGATATATGAAATGTAATTTAAACATTAGTTCGATATTTGATATCGCCTTTGAAACTTATATTAAACATTTATAAAGGGTCTTAGACAAAGTTAATCTTTCGAAAATGAAAATTTAAAAAAAACTTTAAAAAGCTTATGAAATTAAGACCATGGCAGTGCTTTTCGAATTACTCCGACAAGAAAAGTCGAACAATTAAACGAAGCTTATAATTATTGACAACAAGGTTTTCTTACAAAAATCCAAAGGAAACTTGAATTAATTTATGTTTTTAACTATTTTTTTATTAGCAGCAAGAACATTATGATTAAAACGAAAACAATTGATTAAATCAAAAGAAATTAAAACCGAATTCCTCTGTAGTTTTTAGTGTAAAATTATTTTCACTAGAATATCTTCTTTTTCCTATGAACATGTTTGTCTTTTAATTTTTATCAGAACGGTTTCGCATTTCGATATCGATTGAACAGTAAATTATTTTTTAATTCACTGTTCAGTTAGTAATTGGATTTAAGTTCGCTCTCGAAGTTTAAAAGGTGACACGATCTTTTCTGTTCGTAATTTCAAATAATAGAATTTGCGAAGCGCAAACTATACATTTCTTTCAGTATTAAGTCGTGTACTTCCATATACTTTGTTGAAATAATAATCTACATAATCAGATGATATTCCACTTGATGTTCGTACGTACTTCATCACCTTTCACACAAATAAAAATAGTGTCGTCTGATAAGCAAAGATAATAGGTAAAAATGTCGAATTTACAGTTTTAAAATGAATTATTGCGAAATCAAATTATTCCGTACTGGCGACTAAAACAGTATCATTTTAAATAAATATATTTAAACAGTGACATTCGTTTAGTTGATTTGAAAAAAATATATAACTAACAATTATTTTTACGGTAGAAGACAAGAAATATTTATTGTATGAACAGGAATTGAATTGCTAAAGTTTGAAATAAATAAAGAAAGATAAAACTTATTCGTTTAATTTATTGAAAAAAAGGTTGAGCTTACAATGACAATTATTTTTATGAAATAAGAAATGATACTTTTTTTGATAATATGGACTCTGACAAACATTAATTATTTACAAAATAATAATTATTATTCACAGCAAATGCAGATTGATGTAGAAATTATCGTGGGATTTCCACGCGATGTTATTAGTGACGTAAGGAAAACGTGAAATAAATTTACGCAGCAGAACATGCAGTTGCCCAACACTTGCTCCATTTCGTCTTGAATTGCTACGTCGTTTGCACATTTGCTACATTTAGAAGTTCATTCCACGGTCCTAGAATGCTGATCGAAAACATGACCACCTCCAGTTCAATCGAAATCGGTGGTTAAACGGTTTCTAGTAAGGCCCGCTTATAACCTTTTCTGGTACAGGAACTAATAGTAGGTTTCGCTGCGGGAGATCATCATGGTCAGTGAGAAAATCATAGACCAAAATGAGATCATCGCATAATCATATACTACCCGACATAGATGAGTGTTACAACTTAAACTCGCGCCATGAATAAGAAATTAATACTCTTTTTAGTAAAGCTCCAACAGGAGATACAACTATAATTAAAATCTCTTATCTGGTATAGACAGGTTCGATCGTTCCAGATTAAATATATGATGATAATCCATTTATGTAATTTATCTTTTTATTTCATTTCTAAATTTGTTTTGCATTTTAAA
>OY744532.1:3896435-3898935 GCA_963556195.1 Sepiola atlantica | reverse complement strand
TTTATGATGATTTCTATTGGTGCTTAATTTCTTACACTAGCTATCGTAGACTTATTTATTACATTAGCGATTTTAGACTTATTCCTTATATTAGCCATGCTAGACTTATTTTTTACATTAGCCATCTTATTCTTATTTTTTACATTAGCCATTTTAGACTTATTTCTTACATTATCCATCTTAGAATTATTTGTTACATTATCCATCTGAGAAATATTTCTTTCATTATGTATCTTAAGCTGGTTTCTTACATTAGTCTTCTTAGACTAATTACTTACATTATCTATGTTAGACTTATTTCTTTCATTATCCACCTAGGACTTATTTATTACATCCTCCACCTAAGACTTATTTCTTACATTAGTCATCTTAGACCTATTTCTTACATTATCAATATTTACAAGATATATAAATACCTGCGATTGGTTCGATTGATGTAGCGATTTTCTTTTTAAATAACCTATACACCTCATTGAATTATCTTTCGAAAAGTTTGAATATGTTCATGCAAGAAATTACTTAAAAAAAACCAAAAACAAACAGGTTTTGGAGGGGCGTTCAAGAATGTAAACAAAAATGAAAGTAAAAAGTGAAACACCAAACTTTTCTGAAACATATGTTTTTATCAATTTAGTTTTTGTATAAATACTACAGGCAACTCCGGGTAGATACAGTTAAAACGTGTATATATATATACTAGCAGATATACGCGACGAGAGGGGGGAGGTAATCTCTAGGAGGATGAAATAATGACGAACGTACATATACTACACTACACTTTCAGAGAAGGACGTAATGCCTGGGAAGATGGTATCATGACCACATAACAGTTATACACATCCCCTCCTCTCTCGAAAAACGAGGAGTTAATGTCTGGTCAAATGACAACGTTTGAACGCAACCTTTTAACTTAACATTTGTAAATCAAGGGAGACACGAGAGCGCTCTATCCCTTAATAGACTACAAGAATGGCCTATGCTGGAAATCTCATTTCTTTGATTAATCATAACTCGAAAACCAATAAACCAAATTAGTTAAAACTTTGCACAACATTTTTATTGGATAGGTTCTATAAGTGTGTAGAATTTAAGTATCATTAGTTAAAGCAACCCAGAGATTCAGAAAGTTCAATCATGAAATCATGTTATCCGTGTGTACGTACGTACGTACGTACGTATGTGCCACCCTGTATCTCATCAACTATTTGATGGATTAAGCTGATTTTTGGCAGAGATAGAGGTTCTAGGGTCTAGTTGATGGCATTTAAATTTAAGTTTACCATATACCTTAGTTTTCCAGAAAATTCCAAAATCCTTCAAAATGACCATTGTATTGAGGCATAGCCTTTACAAAAGTAGTGACATTCTATGATGAATGCCAGTATACTGAAAGTCTTGCCCTTAATTGGGTTAAGATTAAAATTCATTTACACTAAATGTACAAAAGCAATGAAATTCCCAAATTTTTACACTTTGATTGTCATTAAGGGTATGCGAGCACAACAGGGCTATGTATTTTACTGGTAGGAATTTTTCTTCAGCGCACCTCACACCCTTCATCCACTCATGCATAAGGATTTATACTGTAGTGATGTGATAATTAAATGCTTTAGTTGATATGTAGTCATACCCTTAATTTATGAAAATAAAAGTGTACACATTTGGGAATCTCCTTGCTTTTGTACATTTAGTGTATATGAATGTTTATCTTGACCCTATTAAGGGCATATGATTTAAGTATACTGGCATTTATCATGGAATTACATTTAAAAATGTTAATTTAAAAAGTTACGTTTATACTTTAAGTAATTAAGGGAAACTATACAATAATACGATTTTTAATGAAAATGAAGAAAAACTGATAAAAAACAGTTGTTAAAAATATATTATGTAATACAATGTGTATTTCGTATTTATTTTAAAAAATCGAAAAAAATTATGGGATTTAGATTTAGACATTTATAAGCTGACTGATCGGTTTGTTTGAAAAAACTATTTTTTTAATAAAAGATATCCGTTCATCGAATTTTCTTTCCAAAAATGTAAATATTTTCTTTAAAAACAAATTAAGCGAAAATACAAGTAATGCACATCGTAAGACGTTCATTTAATAATATGACAAAAGCGATTTTTTATCACAACATTCATTTTTAGATAAACTGTTTACCTGAGTGTTCATGTAAGATATGCTAGTTATTTTTTCCTTAATTTTTTAATACTATTCAGCCACCATGTATCAAGACCAACATACATTCGAGGATGAGGGTTATGAGACTGTAATGATTGCAAGCTGAAAGACAAAGAAAAGGATGGGAGCAATGACATTGACTAATGGTATTAACTTATTTCTTCTTGGGCGGTTTTTGACGTGAATTTGTTAACATTGTATTTGAAGACGAACATGTATAATCAGGAAGGAAGCAGTCCCGCAGTGATGTGATTAACAGGCGGGTATAACTTACAAAAAAACTATGACTATATTTGCTTACAAAACAAGTTC
>OY744532.1:3831435-3891435 GCA_963556195.1 Sepiola atlantica | reverse complement strand
GACCCTTCATGACTGTTTTGTGTGTTATTTTTATTTTTAATTTTATTATCATTATCATTATCATTATTATTATTATTATTATTATTATTATTATTATTATTATTATTATTATTATGATTATTGTTGTTATTATTATTATTTTTCACAAGCATGCCTATTGTTCTCATAAAATATACGAACATATACTACAGTTAGCCTCTAAAGATGAGGTAATGATTGAAAAAATCGTATCATGATGATTGCGCTCGCCAAAGGATACGTTAATGCCTAGGAAGAGGATGTCATGACAACAGAACATATACTACACTACCGCACCCTCACAGAAAAGGAAACGTAGTCCCTCGGAAGAGTGTCTCATGGCAACAGAACAGATACTGCACTACTTCCTACCTCAAAGGAGGATGCGATATCTGGAAAAATTACCCCACCTCTTTTAAAAGGAGAATGTAATGACAACACAACCTATACTACACTACACACTCCCATTAAAATATAATACAATAGTACATTAAATCTGTGTTATTTATTTAAATGCCGACCCATGAAACACATCATTGTTATGGTTCCTTAACCTTTTGGCTGAGATCAAAGTGTAGTATCTGTTCTCAGCATCAAAGCGAAATAAGATATTCTGCTATCGATGAAAATATTGCGTATATATTAGAAAATATGACAATGCCAAATGACAACTGTATATTATAGAATATTATTTATTAAATGCTTTTTATCAAATAAATATGCAAATTAAGAAAGTCTAGACGTGTTTGTGATAAATTGCAATTTTCTTTATCTCTCTCTTCCCTCCCCTCCTCTATTAATCTCTCTCTTCTTTCTCTCTCTCTCTATATATATATACATATATATATATATATATATATATATATATATATATATATATATATATATATATATATATACATATATATATATATATGTGTGTATATATATATATGTGTATATATATACATATATATATATACATATATATATATATATATATATATATACGGTATTTAACATTAGTTTTCGTATAATGGATGGAAAAAAAACTTTCATCTATTTAGATTATCACATTTTTATTTTTATTATTATTATTATTATTATTATTATCTTACTTTGATTCGTATTATTCAATTTAATTTATTTTATTGTAATTATGTCATTAAATAAGCGCTGTAAGCTTAAACTTATATTTTACCTTTGATTTTTATCGGTGAAGTAAAGAAACCTCATAACAAGTACATACTTTCAGTATTTTTTTAATACAACAAAACATTACGTAAACTCTAAAAACAGAAAGGAACGTAGACAATGCACTGTGAAATATACTTTAAAAAGGCCTAAAACCTAACCCTTGCCCTAACCCATACCCTAAACCTCTCGCTTCCCTTACTTTACTCCTCAGTCTTCATTTTTCATGAGTGATTTTTTGACAATGGGGGAAGAAAACGTTGTACCTTAGTGTCGTAGTTTACTGCGAGCAGTTGTTGGAGATGACTTGAGTTGTTATCTATTTCTATATCTTGTTGTCATTTCACTAATAAGGGTGCCGGAGATAAACGTTTTAACTGGGCTGACGTTATCCGCTTTATAGTACAAGGACCCAAGCATGGGAGTAACTTCCAAGTAGGCTGTTCTATAAGCAGGTGCAAAATACCGGGGCTGGTGTATTGCCCTTCGTGAATGGAGTCCGAATCGATGGAACCTCTTTTTTTTAACATACTTCACACCAAACAAGGCAGGCCGCCACTGTAGACGCAAGGGGAGAAGGTTGGGGATGTCAACCTTAATTGGGATCTGCGCAGCGAGATGTCTGTTTATATTAGTTTTAAATACCTGCATGTCAGTACTGTCGGGGAAACAGAGGCCAGCAGACAAGGAAATAAGCTATTTGAGTAGAAGGCTCTCCGGCATCTGGGGACCACCACAGTGAATGAATGGAATTTAGTTGATTGTCGAGTTGGTCTAGTGAATTTACGTCTAGGGGCACCAGAGTAGCCAATTTATCGGAGCATAATCCATTGGCATATTTGTAAAACAAGCATAAGGATGCTACATTGCAGTGATGGGACAGGGACTAGAGCTTGGATTACAGTGAGGGACCTATTAGGTTGGCGACTCTTTTTTTGACCTTGTCAAGGAGGAAGTGAGTAGTAGATGGTGCACCAGCCCAGATGTGACAACAATACTCCATGCATGGGCGGATGGTGGATTTGTAGAGATACAGGATAATGCCAGGTGTGAGGAGTTTACTAGCACGGTAGAGGGGCCCTACCTTCTTTGCTGCAGCTTTGGAAATGTCTTCAATGTATTTGTTCCAATTCATGTTACCTGTGAAGGTTAGGTCGAGGAGTGTGAATGATGCACTCTTAGGTAGGGTGTTATTTGCCATGACAATCGGTGGTTGGAGAGGTTTCTTGTAGTTATTAAAGGAAAGGAGCTTTGTCTTTGCGGCATTAAAAGTTACCAACAATTTATGACCCCAATCCACTACAGCCTGGATACCATTTTCTAAGGATTCAGCCATTGCCTCGGATATTATCGCGTTTGTTTTGACAACATAACGAGAGTAAAGCGTGGTGTCGTCAGCAAATAAACCAATCTCAGACTCTATGTCATCAGGGAGATCGTTTAGGAAGATCAGGAACAATAAATGTCAAAGGATAGATCCCTGGGATACACAAGACTGTATGCCATGTTTCTTAGATGAACGGCCATCGAGGATAACCTGGATCTTTCTTCTGGTTAGGAAGGATCTAATTATATTAAGTAATTGCGCAGTAATACCATATGCGCGTAGTTTCAGGAGAAGCACTTTATGCCATACCTTGTCAACGGCCTTCGATATATAAAACGCTAGGACCCTAGCTTCGCTTGCATTGTCGAGTGTATGATACCTGCGTTCAGAGATGACCGTTAGGATGTCTGAAGTAGATTGTGCTTGTCTAAATCCATACTGGCGGTCAGAAAGAAGTTAAGTATTAATTAAGTGCCGGACTATAGCTAGATTGGTTAAGGATACAAAGAGTTTAGCAAATATCGGGAGTAGACTGATTGGGCGGTAGTGCTGAGAATCGGTTCTATTCCCAGAATTCTTGTAGTCTGGCCCCACAGAGGCAATTTTCCAGCTATCGGGGAAGCAAGATCCAGCTAGGCATTTATTGTAGAGTTTGGAGAGGCCACGGACCAGTTCAACAGAACATTTCTTTATTACTATTACAGGTACAAAATCATGCCCGCCATCATTGGAGGTGTAAAGGTTTTTTATGATGTCTCTGACCTGGGATGGGGTGATGATCAGGTTTTTAGTGTGGATTTGGTCTGCAACTGAAGGAAGAGGCGAAACGCTGGGCAAGTAGTCCAGCCTGATTAGTTGCCGTGCAACCAACATCATTGTGATTTGATAGTGGGAGAATCGTTGATTGACCATTGTTCACTACATTATTGTAGATTTTCCAGAAATCGCGAGTACCTAGTTTCTGTTACTGAATGTGATTTTTGTTAACTCAGTATACCTTCTCTTTGCTTCGGCTATCACGGTCTAACAATTATTTCTTGACTCTATAAATCTATGTCTGTTAGTAGCTGACTTATGGCGGCCGAATTTACGGAATGCTTGTTGCTTCTCAGCAATAGCAGCTGCACATTCCGAGGGTAACGTCAAAAAAGTACTCACTTGTGAAGGCTTCATGCAAATGTCGGCACTTTCAAGCGGCCATGTGTTTATTTATTCTTATTCCGCTGAACCTGAATATTTAAAAAGCGTATACGAAACAGTCATTCAGAATGGCAGAATGAATGACTTTATTCTGCGGAAGGGAGCGATCGTTATTTATGTCTTAAAGCCTGTATATTATATAGAATATATAAAAACGATAAAATGAAATAATTTTGGTGATTTAAAGTTGCCGCCACATTCACTTTAGAACTTTTTGGGGGAGAGTCAGGTGAGTCGGGAAAATATAAAAAGATTTGTGTAGAATAAGAAATTAATACATAATTTCTGAAAACACGCATGAAGGCGTAGGCTCATTGGATTCTGGAACAGATTAGCATACAAAGTTTTCGGTTATCACCTTATTATGTGTGAATATAAACAAGACAAATCGACTTTACTTTATTATAGGTATAATTTTACTGCAACATTATTTGTATTACTGCAGTTCAATTGTATTACATTGTATTATGGTGTATAAATTGTTACCATGCCGACTCCTTCAATTAAACAAAACTTAAATCCACATGTTTTTATTTTTTACATGGTAGAACTTAATGAAAACATTAAATCCATGCTGATCGATATTTAGTAACACATAAATTATCCGTGCAATTGGCACATGAGAATCCATAAAGCAGCCTCTCGTTTGCTGGTTTTCCTTCACACTCTCTTTTCACTTCTGACGAGCACTGTCAACTAAATTTGTTACAGGCTTTTTCTGTATTTTATTTTATTTTTCTTCTTCGGTAAACAATATTTTTAAACGCATGACGAACGTCAATCGTCTTTCCAGTATTTGTCTTCTTTTGCTGGATTAAATTGTGCATAGTTTTTCCCTCGTTTACAGCGTTCGTTGTTTTAAATTCTATGATATTGCATTCAATGTGAAAATCAATAGACCGATTATATTGACATTGATATGACAGAGGCCGGAGAAATCATTTAAAGTATAGAATAGAAGAATTGATAGCAGAATTTTAAAAATACATTGATTAAATCATCATCATCATCATCATCATCATCATCATCATCACCACCACCACCACCACCACCACCACCACCATCATAATAATCATCATCATCATCATCATCATCATCATCATCATCATCATCATCATCATCATCATCACCACCACCACCACCATCATCATCATCATCATCATCATCATTAGCATCATCATCATCATCATCGCTGAACATTTTTACTGCTGTTACTTTTTGCTTTTTAATTCGATCAGTTATGTATTATCTGTCTCCAATACTATTTTTGCCTGACTACGCTGTTTATTCGACTGATTTATCTGTAAGTACAGTAACATACATTAACCAAATCTTCTCTGAGATTCTTTTGTATCAGTTTTGCAAGTTAATTACAAATCCGAGATCATAAATCCGGTCACTTAGGCGCGTTTCGGGGAATATGCGTATTTGTTCGTTCAATCTTAGATGATTATTTAGTGGTAAACGCGCTTCTTTTGGCCAAGCAAAACTCAGCCTTGCTTTGGCTCTCAGAATCTGTAACTCTGAAATCTTCGGAGTGTGGATTTATACCTTATATTTAAGTGACAGCGAAATCACTAATATACGTATAACAATATACCATTTTAAAAATCTGTTGTAAATTAAATAATTACAACAATGTAAAATATGGCTGTTCGCAGTAGTCACAGATTAACCATAATTTTTGGACATATTAATTAGATAACTTTAAAATGAGATTAGTTTATGAAAGCCTAATGTATGTAGTATATTCGACGTGTAAATACGTGTGTCAAAAAATCAATACTCATGGTTCTGGAGCGACTAATCACGCATTTGAGATTTACAAGGGATTTATAGAAACAGAGAAAATATTTTACTTGGGTGTAATATAAACAATGGGTGATGTAAGCATGATGCGCATGTGTCAGGACGGGTACTCACTATAGAGATATTCTTGCATCTATTATTAATTACAATTGGATTAGATCACCAAATACATCGAAGCAACCGAAAACATTCCACGATGATGAGAAGTTTATGAAAATAAAGCTGAAACAGCCTCGATTTCTAAGCTTACAAAAGGGTTTAAGGTATGGAACTTAGTACCACCTTCATTAAGTGATGTAAAGATAATTAATATTTCGAAATTAAACGAATTATAAAATCGTCTTTCTGCAATTGATGGCCCGGCAACAATTTTAATCCGGACAAAATCACGAGAAGGAACGTGCTAATCCAGCTGCAGCTAGACCACTTTACTGGGCGGCTAACAGATGGATCTGTATGTAGCGCGCGATCAATTAGTTTCCCTTTACATTCAAATTATAGCTTACTGTGCATAAATATTACCATGGTTACAGCTTCACAGGTATGTTCACATGGCAGATGTCATGTTAAAGATAACCACCAGTCTATTACCATCATATGGAAATGTTGAATTGCTGAAAAATGCTTGTTTATGTTTCTATCAAGTCCTGCCTTAGAGATATTATGGGGATATAATAAGGTTCGAGGTGTTTTAAAAAAAAATATTGCTTAAGTGAAATCGGATGGTCAAGTAAAATAGTTAATACGATAGGTCTCTGCAACCAGTTGTTCCGGAAAATCGATTATAACACCTTTCTTGTTATTAGTAAACAGTTTGTGCTCAATACGGTTTATCAGTTAACATACCGTGGCTCTATCATCACTAGAAACGTCTTTCTATATATTGACAAAAGAATCGGAAAGGCAGCCATAACTCTAAAATCTAATGTGTGGGCAATTTCCAAGCTATCAGTAGAACACCAAGATGGCGTTGTGCAATGCCTGCGCTATCAGTACACTTCTAGATCACAGTGTTGCTTGGATCATGCATACCAAACACGAAAGGCGTATGAACACATTTTACATCAGACCCAATCGCTGCATCATGGGAGTAACATGCAAGGACAGGGTGCCCAACACTGAGGTCCAGTTTCGAGCAGGTCTTCCCATCATGTTCACACCGCGCATACAGCGCAAACTACGTTGACTGGGCAACGTCCACTGTATACCTAATCGCCGTATTCCAAAAAAATATTATGCAGAGAGAGATGGCATTTGGAAGGAGACAGCTGCAATACCCCGGTGTTGTTAAGCACGGTATCGAAGATGTCCACATAACCTAAGAGTCCTGGGGAAGCCTAGCAGCCAACAGATCCGAACGGACGGGCACCCTTATAAAAAGCTTATCAGCGAAGGAGAAGCTTACATGTCGCTGCAGAGAGGCGTGCGCGTAGAAAGCAAAGCGATGACTCCAGCGGACAAACGGCACAACATACATGCGATTTCTGCAACAGATTACTCTCACCCCTACATCGGCCTCTACGACCACATACGTTGATTCCCAAACCAAAGCCCACTTCGATGCTATTCATGATTTACACTGACTGCCTAAGGCATACAGACGATTTACATTTTCCTTAAATTATGAACAACTTGCAGACAATAAGCGCTATGATATGAACAGTGATTATGAAACATCGATGACAATTAACAAAGTATGAACAGCCACAGAGAAAATAAGCTACACAGAAGCTAGAGTATATACATGAATTAATAGATAACATATATTCTATATTCTATAGATAATTGCATGATGTAACACAACCTTGCAAGCGTGTTTCTTTTTTAATGGCGATTTGGATAGCATAAATAACGTTTAGTTTTACTACATTCCTAGTTAATGTAATGAACATTTAGTGACAGTAATTGGACAAAATAGATCTAAGAAACTTAAAGAGAGATAATAATAGTCAGAGAAATCCCAATTTTAATGTGCGGTCTCTTTTGGTAGGCAGAGAAGAACGCACAGGTGAAAGACTGACCGTTTGGAATGAGATCACACTGATTTATCTTTACACGATTAGTAAGAACCATTTTCCGGTTTGATTTCCCCTCTAATGCACTGCTGAAATTAGTCATTTGTTATGGATGTCAGAAGATATAAGCAAGGGGAGGAAATACGTGAACAAATACTAAAATAGAAACAAGAAAAATTTGGTTATGTTCAAAT
Organism: Sepiola atlantica; assembly: GCA_963556195.1. Lineage (NCBI taxonomy): Eukaryota > Metazoa > Mollusca > Cephalopoda > Sepiida > Sepiolidae > Sepiola > Sepiola atlantica. Next base: position 3,883,699 of record OY744532.1, on the reverse strand, counting down.
CAGTTGGAAATTGTGCGAGCAGTGATCAGTGTTTAACCTCTGAGCATTTTCTTTCACTTCGTCAAATGATCAATCAGACCAAAGTTCTTAAGATAGAATTAAGAGCAAAACAAGGTCAAATGACAAAGATAAGGTGGCCCAATATATATATATATATATATATATATATATATATATATATATATATATATATATATATTAAGATTCATAAATAAATATTAATACTTTATTACCTACAGACATCTATGTTTAATGCTTACGCAATCTTCAGTGCAGGGAGTCTATGCGCGACGGTCAGCGGGCGCGAACTCCCATCACAAATCGCCATTGATTCTCAGTCAAGAGTCTTACCCGGCGGCCACCGTAAATTAGCTTGGGAGTTTCGAAGAATTTAACTTTGTAAATGTCAAGTCGGTGGGTATTTACAACAAACAGCGAATAGTGATCAACTAGAACAAAGCGTGTTGGATCTCGCAATGAAGATAGTAGTACTGCTTGTTATTAAACTCTCTCAGAGTGTCCGGCCTTAGTATAAGGGGGCCTTAGTGTAGGGGGCTTTAATATATATATATATATATATATATATATATATATATATATATATATATATATATATATATATATATATGTGTATGTGTGTGTGCGTGTGTGTCTGTGTGTGTGTGGGTGTGTGGGTGATATAAGAAAACAGTTATTTTATATAGATTAGACTGATTCTTATAGGAATCAAATTCCACAGCAAATTGAAGCTCGATATTAAAACCTTTAAATACATTTTTATTTACTATTTTAATGTTTTTCACGTATATTTTTATTCTTTTAAAATCATGTTTTAGCTTTGTTTGGCTTCGAAACTGACAATAAATCACAGTATGAACTAACTTGTGTCTGTTAATATATTTATGTATATATACTATTGTTAGTTGGCTTGATAGACTGTTGGTTTTTACAGTATGTCAACTCTTTTCATGTCAGTCTATTACTAAAACAGTACATATGTTTTGTATTCGAATTTCTTTTTAGATTAGTTTAGGGGAGATTAGGATTAGGACTTTCTGTTTTACAATAGATTGCCCCTATACGTCAGTTTTTGTTATAAAGTGTCTTTATAAATTAAGCATTGAATATGTACTGAATCTTTTGTTTCTCTTATATGAGCTGGAAGTTATATATTTCCCCAGGTTGTATATGATTTGAAAGATATGCCTATTTTTGAACAGCGTGGTTAAGTTTGGTACGTGATAGTATTTGTTGCGGGTATTCCTATATATTTACATTAGAAAGTGTTTGACTGTGAATGGTATATCGCAGAAAAGGCTCCTATGAGTAAATATGTGTGTGTCGGTTAAATTAATATTCTTAACTTATTTACTAACTCAACGTTTGACAGGTAAAGGAGGAAATTAATTGAATATTCGAATATTTATGTATCTCATATAGAGATCAAGTGTTAGCCCCATGAATAGAGCCACTTGATTTCTGAGAACTTCGACTGAAGTTAAATCAAACAAAAGGGAGAATGTATAAATAAAACATTTGTCGTTCCTTAATCGATGGATTTTCAAAATATGCTTTTATCATTAGAGGGAAATCAGTAACATGTATGTTACTGTTTAGTACAGATTTTAAAATATAAACTTATAAATATATAAAAATATAAAAACTTATAATGGGTAAAGGTAACTAACTTCAATGGAGTAATGTGTCATGCTCATTTAAGCATATCCAGGGAATCAGAAATATTAAGCAAGTGTAGGGTGAATAACATATTTTTTCCAAAAAGTTCGAACAGTGATAACTTTCGGTTTGAAAAATAGAAGGAGTCAAGTCAGAGATTAAAGTTCTTTTGCAATAAAGTGGCTCACCAAAAGGATACAAGTGTATAAATCTCGTGAAAAGTTTTTAAAAACTCCAAAAAACAACAAGAAAAAACGCAATGCGAATATATTCTTACGTGGCCGAGCTAAAAATGACGTTTTCTGCCAAAACGGGAAAAATCTATAATTGAAGTAAGTCTCTTCAGCTCAGACTTTTTAAATTTATTTTTACATTTTTATTTAATTTTATATATATTCAAATGTGTGCTAAACAGTAATATAATTAATACTGTTTTATCTTTCAGATTTTCTTCTGATGATAAAAGCATATTTTTGAAAACTTTTTTTAATATATTCCTTGCTTCAATGATTTCATAAATATTGTATTTTAACCAATTTGTATTCGCATGATCCATTCCCCCCATATATATATATATATATATACATATATATATATATATTTATATATATATATATATATATATATATATATATATATAATGTGTGTATATTTCTGACGATTTAAAAAAGTAAGGTACGAAAATACATACACACACACACACATATATATATATATATATATATATATATATAAGTAACTTATTACAAATATCCAGGAGGTATAAAATAAATCTGAACGAAGTTGAAACCGGGTTTATGAGAGTGCTCAATGAAAATTCAGAGCAAAATATATTTTTTGTTGGTGATTTTATTATTCCATCAATTGCGACAAAATATATGCTGTTTCATTAGCGTCCATAATGAACGCCAACTTTTCAAGCGTCAATGGAATCAAAATGTTTAAGATTTTAAATTCAAGCCCAACCGGAAATTGAAGATGCATAAGAGGGAGGGGGACGAAGATGGGGTTCAGCCTATAGCGAGGACAGGAAAGGGGGAAGGGGAGACCCCAACAAGTGATATTTCAGAAAGTTGAGTGGGGGGATCTCTACGGTCTGGGCCATCGTGACCTCAATTCCAAACAGGGCGGAGAGCAGGGTGGGTTTAATTTAATAATGAGAATAGGATTATAATTATAAAGTTATAACTGTCATTTCTGTTGTAATAGGTGATTATCCTGTAGATAAAAATGTTTGATAATTTTAATTTAGGATATTAATTTCTACTTTTGCATTCTATTTTAATATAATTATTTATGGCTTGTATAATGAGCTCAGTAACGGTAGTGAGTTTTGTTGTGATAATATTTTATTAATTGTGATTATATTATACTAAAATTAATACTAGTGAAATTATTATATAAAAGAAGTTTAATAGTGTTACTATTTTAATTATTAATAAAAACAATTATAATAACAATAAAAATAATAATGTCAATCATACCTACGATAGTCGCAGTAACAATAGTATCAATAATAATAATAATAAAAATAATAATAATAATAATAATAATAATAATAGTAATAATAATAATAATTATTATTATGATCCTGTTACTTGTGAAGTCATTGGGCGAAATAAGTCTACAAGTGATGGTAGGCTTTTATAGTTCTACTACCAATAATAAGGACTAAGCACCAGTCAATAATTAAGTGTTCAAGATAGTAATCGAAGGATTAAGTAATTGAGATTAGATTAATCTAAGTGATATCAGAGTTAATAGCTATCACAGTTATGGGTTTAGGTGGGAGATGATTTTGGTAGAATTGGTAGTATGACTGAGACGCTATTGAGGCTGAGAATTATAGGTAATACTTAGAGATTTTATTTTATTGATGGTTTAGTGGGGTGGTTGTATATTTATAGATTGATCGGGACTTGTTGGGGGTGGTGGTAAATTTTGGTCGGTGGGTAGGGGTTTTTAATGTGTTTTGAAGTAGTGTATAATGTAATCATTCATTTTTATTTATTTTTTCATTTATAAATATGTAGAGGGTTGGTCTACAGGTGATGGTAGGCTTTTATAGTTCTACTACCAATAATAAGGACTCGCTATAGGCTGAGCCCCATCTTTGTTCCCCCTCCCTCTTATGCATCTTCAATTTCCGGTTGGGCTTGAATTTAAAATCTTAAACATTTTGCTTCCATTGACGCTTGAAAAGTTGGCGTTCATTATGGACGCTAATGAAACGGTATATATTTTGTCGCAATTAATGGAAAAATAAAATCACCAACAAAAAATATATATGTATATATATATATATATATATATATATATATATATATATATATATAGTAAGTTACGAAAATATATTTATGACAAATAAGCTACACAGGGCCTGACGATTCCCTACGGGGCTGAAACGCGGACGCCGCTGTGTAGCTTATTTGTCACGTATATATTTTCTCCAACTTATTATCAAGCTCAACTCACGTTTTACATGTTGAAGTAAATACTGAAAATTGATACATAAAAGATTATATCTCTTAACATTTTATGTGAATACATGAAATAATATATATATATGTATATATATATATATATATATATATATATATATAAATATTTACATTGCATATGACTGTGTGTGTATGTGCATATCACGTACTGTGGTTTTTGTAATTGTGAGACTCAACATGTGTTCGTAATTATGCCTAAGGAGTGTTTAGGCTTTTATCGCAGTAAAGGTCAACAGTGACAATGGCACAAGCAGACGTTCGATGAATGCGAGGAAATAGTGTGGCCAAGGAATGGTGTGCGCCAGGCGAGTATAATGAGACTTAAATTTTAACTATTTGTTTTCTTGAATTCGTTTTTAGATTTGCATTTATTTATCCTTTACTATTAGACGGTATTTGCCGAGGTTATAGTAACGAGGAGTGTCGTGTTACGAAAAAGAATGTGTAGGAATACTCGAAACATTTTGAAGAGTTTTCCAAGTTTGTATTTCTAAAAACAAAATGGCTTTAATCATTTCTCTATTTGTCACATGGCTTATCCCTACTTGCGCCCACGCATCTGTCTGCGAAGCATTGTCCGTCGGAAGGCATACATTTAGAACAACATTTTATTAATAAACGCGAAGATCGAATAGACGTATCTTCAGATAATCGGTTCTCAATCGGCAGGCCAGGCCTCATCAATTTGATTCCTAGGAATATTTCCGGGCAATGTTGGCTAGTAAAGTATTTGAGTGCTCCAGGGATGATTTCCGTTAAACTTACATGCTCTCGAGAAAAAATATCCACTTTGTAGACGAACGAAGAAGAGACATTGATTCAAACCAACACTCTCCTATCTTTCTTCTTTTTTCTCTTTTTTCTTTTATTCTTTCTCTTTCGTCCATTCTAATTGGACGCGGCGCATGGCCGATTTTTACGCATGGAAACAGCCGCGCATTTCGAAACGATTTGCAGTCAAATAATTCCACAGAAGGACTGACATATTGCCGATGACTTCACCATGAGTTCACACAGATAGAAACCAACAAAATAAATATGCTTCTAACCTGAAGCGAGCAGCTAGCCCTTATTCTATAACTAACTCTTCTCATCCGATGTTGTCCCGGAGTCCTTTCACTTGCATTCTAGTTTCTCTTTTTTAACTATACCTTTTGCCATTTTTAGAAAATTATTAAACAATTAAATTTAAGTAGTACAGTATCGTATTGACATTCAATTATAAATTGAACAAAATTGTTATAAAACTAGAATTTATTTTGTTAATGTAATGTTGTTGTAATCACTATTTACAATATTGATAGATGTAAAAAGTTTCTTTACAGCTTTCAATATTTTAATAAATTAGTATATTGTAATGCCCGTACTTTTAATGGCCCCCAAATTGTTACAATTAAAATAAAGAATTCAAACACTATAGTTCTTTTATAACTTACAATTCCTTTGTAATAATATGTTGGCGTTCTCTTGATACACACTTACTTTACAGACGCAGTCAACTTCCATAGGCCCTAGCTGCTCACTTCGACCGAAAGTCTTGTGGATCGGTAACGAAATCCTGACAATTATCTTTAACACATTTCTCAAATCAACCCACCTAAAACTTAAAAAACAATAACATATTCATACTTCCAATATTCGTCTCAAACTTTAAATTATCACAACAATCATAGTCGTATTCAAACGCGACGTCTACACCAAGTCCTAATTATAATTTATATTTTCTATCCTGCTTTTCTTGATTACGTGTATTAAGTGTGTTTTGTTACACTGGTGCTGTCTTCACAAATAACACTTTCATGACAAATAAATTTGACAAAAAGAATTCCTTTAATGCTATGTCTCCTCAAATTTCCGTCATTAATCAAAAGGTGAGATGACCAATGATTTCTGAAAATGTAATATGACCCTAGCAGGATGACTATAAATTAATCCACTACAGCAGCACACCTCTACAAAAAAATAAAACTTCTATAGAAATATAAAACAACCTATAGGCATTAGACTAATCCCCCCCACACCTGTCTCTCTTTCGCTATTTTAAGGCCGAAGATACATGTAGCTTTTTCTCCGGAGATTCTCTTGCAAGCAGTTTGCTCACTGTCCCTGACATATTGCCGGAACCGACATCTTATTCTAGATATAGGTGAGCCCTATTGAAAAGTTGTAAGGAAAAACATCTATTGAAGAACTGTTGCATACCTCTCGACGTGGGGCCGCGGCGGTTCACGTTTACTATTTAGTCCCGGAAAGGGCCGTGGCAGTTCACATTTAATGCTCGTCATTTTTAAAAGATCATACATCACATAGTTTATATATTGTTTGCATACGTTTAGATTTCTCCAACGCCGTCTCGATGTTGTCTAGTGGATGAATTCTTTCTTCTTTCCTTCCTGCCGTGAACCACGCCGTCCGTTGTCTGCAACAAAAGCTTCATGACGAACTTCGAAGACAAACAATCCTCTTATTATTGAATTCTTTTTAATTACAAGCGTTAGTTATTTATCAGCTTGGGGGCATTCACTACGTCGAGAGAGACAGAGCAAATCACTACTTTATCGTAGTTACTTATCAAATAAGTCTTAACTATTCATGGAGGGGGGGAAAGGATACCTCTCGCCTGCATTTTCTTAGGGAAATATTTCTCTTATATGTTGTAGTTAACATGGTAACAATCACGTCTCACCGGTTCGCCTCCAAAACCCAGACTGACTAAAACTCGCTTCTCACGAAGAACGAGTGACGTCACAGATCCCTCTGTTACCCACGCAATGACCCGTGGCGTCACAGAGCCTCTCGCAGGTGCACACTGACCCTTGATCTGAGATCTCGTCACACGGTGCCCTTGTCACGTCTGTGATTTCCGACTGTGAGAACAGGCCCTGTTATGCACGCGACTGCCGGGCCCACCCCGCGTTAATTCGCACAAGTCGTACCAACGATTTCCAAAAGATACGTCCATTCCCACAGGGCCATTATCCAACAGAACCATGTAAATTGCATTTTCGAACACGTCAACCTCTCCTTCTTATTCAGGTGGCACTTAATACTACATATGTTTGGTCAAAATGAGGCGTGTGACGTGTGATGCGCAGATATCGCACTGGGCTTGTATTAAATGTATTGTAATAAACATTCGCCATCAGACAAGTGATGCAATGCACTTTTTTTTGTTTTTTTGTTTTCTGAAGAAAAATGAAACAAATAGTGCATCGCATGTCTTGTCTGATCGTCCATGGTAATTACACTCCATTTTATACTAAACCAGTGTGCCATGTAAATAGAATTTAAAAAGAAACAAGGTCTAGACTTTTTTCCCACCTCATTTTTACCAAACATCTTCAGAATCCTAATTTAGCCTTTTTTTTGCGTAACATCCAACATCCTGTGATGCCTCTAAATTCATCAGAGTCGCTCTGGAACCTTTTTACAGACCTGCAACTCGCCCTCTAAATCATCGAAAATGTTGATAACAAAAAATATACAATAATACAGAAATATATAGGTTATACCATCTGATCAGCTCAGAACTCTCTCCCACCTGAGATCACGACCACCTTAAATAATATACTTGAATTTAATATTTACAAACTCATAGTAAGGTATAGTAATTCACATTCATAAAATGATTGTTTTTAATTCACATTCAAACATGAAACCCTAACCCAATCGCCATTGCTTTCCTGTTTAAAAATAGCTTCATAATATGTTAATTTCAATTCAAAATAATTTCGACCATACAAAACGTTTCATTGTTATCTATCTTCATATTTCTTTGCAAATAATTAAAAAAAATATTTGCCCTCAATTGTTATTCATCTGTTTTTATTGTTAATGTTAATTTCTTTTGGCGTTGCGCAAATCAAGTTTTATAAATCTCTATCTTTATTCATTTTTATATTTGCACTGTTGAATTACGTTCGGACTTCTTTTCTCTTTTTTCTCTTCGTGAATAATTGTAACCATTTATTATTATTTGTTTCTTTTTATGTTCGTGTGCCATTTTCTCCTTATTATTATTTTCATGCTTTGTAAGCGAATAAACATTTTAATTGCATTATTCTCCTCTTTGCTCAGAGTCATTATTCTTTCTTTCTTCGTGCATATATTTCTTTTTTTTTCTGTTATTATTAGCCGTCAAGTTCTGGATTCCAATGTTATACAGAATGTGGTACTCCATGTAATTCCACAACCTATGTTGAGTGGACACTTCAGTAAGTGTTGCATTACCCGTACTTTCAGGGTACCCGGTAAGATCCAACAAGAATGACAAAGAAGAGAACGTATATGGAAAAACTTTGGTTTTCTTTATTTGCCATCATCGGATGGTTTACGCCGCTAACCCACATACATACAACAATCTTGTGACATACTTTTGTCTCATGAAAGTATTTTTCTTGCTGAGGTCACATACTTGGTTTTCGCTAGAAACTCGTTCATATATACATCCGATTGGAAACTAATTTGCTCTGCATTGCCTATCCGAGCGTGAACTAAAGCAATTGTTCTACAAGCACTTTGATGAAATACAAGTCTGAGGATTCCTTCACATACCAACTTGCTTATCAGCCGCACTTTTAGTCAACGGACACGAAAGCCTAACAGCAAGACGGGCTTGGGTGTCATAGCCAATAAAGCTTCATCGGTGCAATAAACATCGGTAAACTCCCATTTTTCTGGTACTTCGATACTCAGATCACCAAGCGTTTCGGCTCTTCGCGTTTTTGAAACCGCCGTTTTTTAAGTCTCCATGCACTGCGGAAGCTTCTCCTTTTTAAAAGTTATCAAGTCGCTTTTTTTTTCTTTCTCAATATCCCACCCACAATAGACTCGTCCACGATTCATTTTTCCACTCTTCATTATCTTCCCTAAGCATCAAATCGGGGTATATAACGTTACCCCTGTTTTTTACTAGTCCCCAAATGTGAAAGGTGTGACAAAGATTAAGAATTGTAAGAAGAATTGATTTTTTGTATAACTTACCATTGATTTGTTGTACAATGTCGTCATCCTTTTGATACACTCATGCCTTACAGATGCTGTCATCTAGCCAGGCTCCAGCTGGACGAGACCATAATCTGCACGTTGACTCACTTCAACTGCAAGTTTGGCTTCCCGGCTTTTTTTCGATCTCTGTCGATTGGCCACGTAATTCTGACAACTGTTTTTAACACATTATTTAAATCGACATATTTCAATACCGTTATACTTTAAAGTTGCGTCCCAAACTTGTAATTATCACGACAATCATAGTCGCATTCCAAATCGCGACGTCTACCCACAAGCTCGACCTAAATTTCGTTACCATATTGATATAATTTTTATTTACTATATTGCTTTTTTTATATCATTCTAGGATAATCTCGTCAACTTGTTAAGGAGTTTAATGCCAGATTAAATAACACTCTACTCGACAGTTTAAAGGCTTCAGAATCATGTTCAAATAATCAAAAGTCGTTATTTAACGCCTACCCACAATAGGAGTATGTGACACAAGCTCGGAAAGTAGGATTTGAACAGCCAGCGCCCGAGAAGGTGAGCCCTCTGGCCATTAAAAATTGCGTGGACAGCCCCGTCGGCATTCCCCGGTAGGGGCGCCTCAGGCAGCAAGCCATAAACTTACTCCTCCCCAAAGAGGGGAGGCAAAGCTTGGGAGGGTGGACCTCCTAGAACTGCACAGGACAGACCAACAGATTGGCGGAATCATGCCCCGAAGACCAAGACAATACCAGAACAGATACTACACAGGGTATGAAAGTCTCTCACATGGTATGAAAGTCATCAGATAATCAAAAGTCACTAGATAATTGATCATTTTTCAACTAATTGCCAACTATGTAATGGCCAACTTGTGTACGACGAAATCGAAATGCATTATGGGTGATTTATTTGCCTAATTCAGTTATAAGTAAACATGTTTTTTGTCATTCGTTATGATTTACGCTATTGTATTTTTATTTGAATAAAAGGTCAAGCAATAGATATGTAATTCTTTGAGTTATCAAATATACGTACACAAGATAAATGTACGAAACCACGGAAAGTTGTCAAATAATTGTTCTTAATATAGAGATTAAGTATATCTTCTGCCGGACCAGGGTGGTGTATTAAAATCCGCAACATTTCGAGTGATTACTCTATGGGATTAACAGAGATAGACAGACAGGATCATCTAAATCAGTGGCTAAGCTCTATCATTTTATGTTTCTTTCATCAATTATCATGACAATTTTTCTCTGACGTTCATTTTCTAAGTGAATGACCATTGAATGTTTTCTGTGCGTTTTATCTCTTTAAATAGAGATGTGCGGTGGCCGGTATAGTTATCAGAACAAATCTTTTGATATTGTTTTCCGTTGATGATATTTAATTGAAAATGTTTTACAAACGCTTTAAGATTTGAAGAAGATGATTCGAGTGGAAACCCGTGATGAAACGGAGAGTAATTGAGAAGTTCTAGCAACGACTTCACCATTACGTCGACACACACATACGTGCTTTGTTCGATAGCAATGTTAACACGCATTTTATGAAAATTATTTTCATGTATTTTTTACAAATTATGAAATAGAGTGTGTGACAACCACCACAACTATTTATTCTATGTGTATCTCATTCGGAAATGAGAAACTGTTACATATCTGTTAAGTCTTCGTGCACAACTAAGCATGATTAGTCTATTTACTTATATATCATCATCATTATTATTATAATTATTTAATCATCACTAGCTTTCAGACAAATAATTATCTGTGATTGCTCACCAATAATAAACAATGGGGTTCGTGGAGTCTCCATATTTCTTTCACTTTCCACATAATTCGTAACCGTTGCAAATAGTTTTGCGTCAGCAGAACAGCCATTTACCATTGATTTCTCTCTAGCAATGTACGTAAGTCCTGTCTGGAATTTGTATTGCAACAAACTTCGCATAGGTTCCAGTATTCCCCGTACATTTTTAACTTGAGGTCTTGTTCGTGATCTCATACCTTGGTCTTCCAAAATCCCAAACAACGAAACTCCTGCTCAGATTTGTCGATAATAAATCTTCAACGTGAAAAACAATGAAAAACAAATGTTGATGAGAGCTAAAAATAGCCAAAAGCGTCACTGGGGGAAAATAAAAGTTGAACACAAGATAACCGCTGACATTACATTAAATAGAAAAACTTTGAAATTGAAAATGTCGATAATTAGCTACTAAAACAGCCTATTGGATACGTACTGGGTAGAAAAGATTCAATTATGGAATATGCCAAGAAAATCCTCCTTTCGAAATATCAAAATTTTAAATGGCGAAGCAAAACGACTAAAGTACGAATTAAAATAAAACTTTTGGAAGCTTTTTTTTCGGTGGACTAGGAAAGTGTAAGAATGACTCCCAAGCTTGAATTAAAACCAAATATTCAACCAGTGTTTTAAAAGAAAATAAATGCTCTATTCGCGTCATTTCAGCAAATTGACGAGAAATTAAATATGCTCTAAAAATTGGGAGTATCATCAAAAGATGAGTACAACGAGTTTGATTCGTCTACAGTATATGTAAAAAAGTAAAGAGATCCGTGTGTGTGTGTAAATTTCATCACAGAATTGAACGATGAACTAAAGGATTACCACTACCCTCTGCCTAGTCCAGGATAAATTTTGGCTAAACCCAACATAGGCAATTATTTTTTAAGGTTGATTTTAATGATGCTGAAGAAAGATTATACGAACTGGAAGGAGAGGTAAACTCTGGATGGTAAAAGAATGGAGATGACGTAGATAGTACTGCATTCGTATGGAGGGCAGTGCCCTGATTTCAGTTTGTATGACATCACAATACAATGCAATTAGACATCAGTTGTTCATGTTGATGGCGGCTGGAAGGTGAAATTTTACTATATAAATACACACACACACACACACACACATATATATATATATATATATATATATATATATATTTATTTATTCTGGTACAGAAAAATTAGTACAACATTCGTACCGTCGGTTTCAAGCACGGAAGGTCTTACCCATCCGGCTCTCTTCAGCTTCTGTTGTCATCTGTTTTGGAAATGTGAGGTCACATGACACTCTCGTTGGGACGCGTTATTTGCTCAGTGTGTTGTGTGTGTTTGTTTAAATTTAAATTTAGTGTAATAAGACCGTTGAGATTTAAAACACGAGGGAAATCAAGATATATATATATATATATATATATATATATATATATATATTTATTTATATATATATATCACAGTGGAAAAGATAGTAAAATATAGAAACGGCGAGCTACAGCGAAAAAAGAAAAGTAAAAATGAAAATGTAAATTGAATGTAGAAGCATTTTGTATTACGGCCATAATTGAGAAGAGAGGTACAAAACACGTGCGAATGATTATTTCTTTTATTATGTATGCTTTTCTTAGCATTCCGACTAGCGGATCCTATACGCGATTAACAATATGCATCCGACTCTCCTCAGCTTGCTGCTTAACGATATGTTCCTCGTTTTTTCAAAGTTCTAACATGGATTTTGATTACTAAACTTGATTTTTCGTAATCGAGATAACCCCTTTTCCGAATGATTTCACCAGAAGGTTGGCCATACTCGCCAGGCTTGGCTGTTGAGTGTTCATGAGTTAATGTTATTTCTCAAGTTTTTCTTCTCAAATATATTCCTCACAAGAGATTGGTTCATGTTTATTCAACAGGTATTAGTTATATCATAGATGTGAGAAAAATCGAACCATCGACACCGAGTTCATGATGTTGATAAAAGTAGAAATACATTCTCTTATATTCATATATTTTAAACGAAATTTTAGATAATATTAATGCAGTCGAAAATAGATGGGTCGTCCACCTTGCCCTAATTACGGACGACCGATGGAAGCGGATGGTGACTGAGTAGCAGCCGATCGACATCAATCTTACGCTCGGATGGCCAGTAACAAGATGGCGCTATTCCCTTTGACATGATATTGATCGAAATTGAAGGAGTCCTGGGTCGTTCGTTGTCATGTGATGATATATCAAATATTGAAGCAATACATATTTTTTGTAAACAACCTTAAAATAGTTACGACATGGATAGGCATCAGACAGTCGCATGAGAGATCTATTTTAGCCCTGAAAGATGTTTCACAAAGACCGATATGTAGATACCAATGTTTGTTGATACGCATATGGCTTACCGCATCATATCCGGTTGCTTTTGCTTATTTATTAATATATATATATATATATATATATATATATATATATATATATATCTATATATATATATATATATATAATGATATATGTATTAGTAAAATATTTCCATTGTATATAATGCATTTAAATTTGCAATTTGAAACAGTTTTAGAAACCAGTAAAATCCAGATACCTTTTTTTAAATAAACATATTATTTATTAAAAATTTAAATTATCGATTCACACGGGAATCCTGATCAGAATAATAGACAATACTTTTGTCTTCTACTTTTTTTAAACGACATGGTGTCGCTTGATCTTGTGCTTCAGTTGTTAACGAGGCTCGTTGTGTAATAATGTCCACAAGTGGTGTGTGTGCTCTGCTCCCACGTCATAAGTATTAGTAAATTGTTTCCACTGTAGAGAATGCATTTACATTGGTAATTTGAAACGGTTTTAGAAACCAGAGACATTGTTTAAATAAACTTATTATTTGTTTCAAATTCAAATTTTCGATTCACACAGGAATCTTCATCAGGATAATAGACAATATTTTTGTCTTCCTTTTTTTTTAAAACGACATGGTGTCGCTTGATCTTGTGCTACAGTTGTTAACGAAGCTCGTTGTGTAATAATGTCCTAAATTGGTGTGCCCTAGCTGAACGTTATAAGTAATAGTAAAGTATTTCCACTGTATACAATGCATTAACATTTGTAAATTGAAACGGTTTTAGAAACTAGTAAAATGCAGAGACCTATTTTTTAAATAAACATATTACTTATTTCAAATTCAAATGCAAAACTCACCGTGGCTATTACTAAGATATCAACCGATGTTTAAATAATATCATGCAGTGAATCGTGTATATTGAGCATTGTTTTGGTGTTAACACCCTCGAAAGGGTTGATTTGGAGTAAAATATGCACAATTTTCAGAAATTCTCGAATATTTCCTGAATCGGATATTCACTTTACTTACAAAAAATTCAATTTTCTTTGACTTTTCTGCCGGAATTCACACATTATTTTGAATAAGCTCCTGTTACTTCCACTCTAATCTATCAGAATGCCACACCCTTTAGAAAAGAATTCGAACAGTGCATAAATAATGAGCGGGTTACTAATTACTAATCCAATTATAAATATAGTGTAATCTTTATAATTATTCTTTTTAGCTGCAAAACAAATACTTAAAAAATGTTCCAACACTTTTTCCACTTTCTCCCACCTTTCTCTCTCCTTCTCTTTCTCTCTCTCTCTCTCTCCCTCTCTCTCTTCATATATATATATATATATATATATATATATATATATATATTTCTATTTCATTCCTCTATCTTTTGACACCGACACCACATTCTCTTGCTGTATTGTATTCTTGTGGTGTTGTTTATTGTACGACCCAAGTTTTATTTATACATATTTGGTTTCAAGCATCACTTTTGTCTGTCATTTAATCATAACAAAATATTATTAAACAAATCAGGATCTGATCTATGGAATCGGTGATGACCAGTTCACATCTCATCGCATCTATTCTGATCATTTATGCAACAATACTTTTTCAGAAATATATTAGCCGTAATCCCCGCTTCTATCGGTAAAATAACAACGTATGTTCAATAAATTGTAGACAACAAATCATTTATCCTGAATTGCTAATATCCAATTATAGTAGAACTCAAGATCGTGTCTCCGTCGGTCAATGCCCATAAGTCCCATAACATTTTTATATGTGGTGTTGTGGCGTCTTCAATTTAGGAAATAGATGATAATCGGAGGGTGCTTAATCCTAGTAAGATCCTAACTCTCGAGAACCTAAACGCGTCAACTTTTTGTCATAACCCTTACTGTCATCAAAGTGTCGTAAAACTAACCTACCCCACTGTCGCAAAACACCGTCACTCCCAAATGTCGTGTCCGGTATTTTTTGAGTAACCTGTCCTGAACAATGGAAATTGACCACTCCCGTATTTCTTTTGTCTCTGTCGATTAGTCACTTCCTATCCTGTCTTTTCTTTTGTGTGCGTTCATGAGTCATTTAATATTCCTGACCGGGCCTCGACCTTTGCGGCATCAATAGTGTCACAACATGTTCTAACGTTAATAACATTTCAGGAATCTAACAACAAATAATAGTTACCTAATAACATTTTCTTTTTTCGAAACGAATATGCAAATGTCAGGAAGTGTTATCTGGTGTCTTGCTGTAGGCTTGCGTTGGCAATGGTTTGGGTCGATACAGGGTGTGCCCCGGTGTCAATCTAGAGATTCGTAGGAGAAGCGGATGTTTGCTTTCACATCACGGAACAATGATGTTTTGGTTTTAGTGGGATGGCATTGGAATTCATTAACGCCCCCCTTACTGACTGGCTGCAGCCTAGTCCCTTAAGAGTCTCACGGATTGGCTGTCAGGCATCCGAACCCCTACTCCCTTGGGGGTCACGTCAATCAGCCCATAAAAACGCTTGCACGCTGTGTTCCGGATTATTTTCGACCCACCTTTTTAACCTGGTAATACCGCGGCTGGATGCTTCTCAGACAAGCCTACGACGGCAGTCGCAGAGAGCCCCGACTCCTTACTGTTACCAACCATCTTGGCCTGAAGTGACTACATCTCGACAAGGGCCAGAATTGGAGGCGGACGCACGTGCAACCTGTTACCAGAACTCCAACAAGATAAGTTCGCAAACCTGAATTAACTTCCTCCTTTCTGAACTTTGAACTCACCATTTGTTGCATATATTTGCCCTCATTTTTTCTCACAAGTAAAACTGTTTCAAACTTATATATAATTTTTTGTTGTGTTCCTTCTCACAAAAGTTGTTGCCCTGTTTCTATTTTGAACTCCTCTACATAATTGTTACTGCATTCACACGTGCGAGGATTTAACTTTCTTGCAGGGATATTTAATCCCAACACTGGAGACCCAGCGCTATTGGAGCAAAGGCTAAGCGACGTTCCCAGGAATTGACAGAGTTTCTGATGGTGACAGACTCTATAGCAGAAGTAATGGCTTCTGACACGCAGATCTCTGTGGCGTTTGGTACGCGGATATGAATGCTGCATCTATTCCTCAGAGAGGTGAACTTGCAGGTGGTCAGATGATCAGGAAGATCACACCGGAAAGTCACAGGTAGAGGACTAATAATTGGTTCGAGCAGTTGGAGAAATGTGGACCAATTTAATATTCTGGTTTCAGTCGAAACTTTTCGCTTGATACCTACACTGATAAGGTGAAAGAAGCGATTAAATACATGATAACTTATCCCACAATTTCTTGTTCATGGATTTGCATCGACAGAATTTCCCAGAGTCAGATAATCATTCGTTGGTCGGCGTTTGGTGCTCGTCATATCGATATGATAGTTATAAATGTCAGATCCTCGACATAGCTCTTAATATGAAGTTGAGAAGTTGACCAACCAAGTCAGGGATCGGATACGGCGGTAGGGGCGCTGTTCCAATGGCTGCATTTAAATAAAAACAGCTTAATTGTTCGTGATATGATTTCTGTTATTATTATTTTTAAAAAGTCAAGAATATTAGGAGTTTCGGCTGATCAAAACCAAGAAGATATTTGCTTCCTTGTTTTTAAAAGAGAAGCGAAATGTAAAGCACACGTTCTACGCTGTTGTAATTATTATTATTATTATTATAATTATTATTATTAGTTTAATATTAAATAGGATGTAATTTGATGTGCCCGCAAAGCTAAAGGTACGGCCGACAACAAGTGTCTCGTACGCCTGTTGTTGCCTTTGTTGTCTTTATTCCTCCCGAAGTAAAAATTAAAAGTCCAAACTTTGGGAAATACAACGTACAACCTCTATACGCCTGCTAATGTGGTGCAACTGCCGTCTTGCAAGTGTCTCAAATAAGATGCAATCTTGTTTATCTTTGTTATTTTGCTTCCTGAAGCAAAATACCCCGTCAACACTCCGCGAAATCCAACGAAAAACCAACATGCATTTCCATCCTCTTGCAGTGGCACATCCACGGCTCACAACAAGCGTTTCAAATACAATTCAACTCCGGATGTTTTTACTGTTTTCCCCTTTTCCTGGAGCATAAAAATTCACACTCTTCGAACTCCAACGAAAAATAAAGATCCATTTTTGTGTCTGCAAAGTCACAGCCACGGTTGACACAAATCGTCTCAAACACGAGCCAACTGTTTGTCACCTGCTTTTCCTGAAGGTAAAAAAAGCCTCTACACTTTGAGAAATCAATCGAGAAAAAATATCTATTTTGATCTGCTTGTAAACGCACTGAAACGGTCGACAACAAGCGTGTCAAACACGATGTAACTTTGTTTCTGTATCTGTTATTGTTTTGATTTTCCTAAAGCAAAAAAAAGACTCTTTACGAAATCGAACATAAAAGAACCGTCTATTTAGATCTGCTTGAAAAGTTACAGCAACAGCCAAAAAAGCGTCTCAAACATGAAATCAAAAATGCAATGGCGATGTACTACAAATAACTTTGTAAAACTCTTCCTCAAGAAATTATATTTCCGTTTCTTGAAATCATTTAGATTGTCAGATACAAACTTATTTAAATCGGATTCATAATTCTTAGCAAATTATCAAGCATGAAAAGATTACATGCATCAGACCCTATTTGCATCCAATTATTTTATAAATACAAATTAAAACTATATTATAAATACCACAAGTAATTATGCATATTAGTTTTATAACAAAGTAATTCAATTAATATTTTGATAAACAATTCATTAGATTTATATTTCTAACACCTATATAAATAAATAATAATTCAATAAATATTTTAATAAACAATTCATTAACTTTATATTTCCAACACCTATATAAATAAATAATAATTAAATTAATATTTTAATAAACAATTCATTAAATGTATATTTCCAACACCTATATAAATAAATAATAATTAAATTAATATTTTAATAAACAATTCATTAAATTTATATTTCCACCACCTATATAAATAAATAATAATTAAATTAATATTTTAATAAACAATTCATTAGATTTATACTTCTAACACCTATATAAATAAATAATAATTAAATTAATATTTTAATAAACAATTCATTACATTTATATTTCTAACACCTATATAAATAAATAATAATTCAATTAATATTTTAATAAACAATTCATTAAATGTATATTTCCAACACCTATATAAATAAATAATAATTCAATTAATATTTTAATAAACAATTCATTAAATTTATATTTCCACCACCTATATAAATAAATAATAATTCAATTAATATTTTTATAAACAATTCATTAGATTTATATTTCCAACACCTATATAAATAAATAATAATTAAATTAATATTTTTATAAACAATTCATTAAATTTATATTTCCAAACCTATATAAATAAATAATAATTCAATTAATATTTTAATAAACAATTCAGTACATTTATATTTCCAACACTTATATAAATAAATAATAATTAAATTAATGTTTTAATAAACAATTCATTAGATTTATATTTCCAACAAATATATAAATAAATAATAATTAAATTAATATTTTAATAAACAATTCATTAAATTTATATTTCCAACACCTATATAAATAAATAATAATTAAATTAATATTTTTATAAACAATTCATTAGATTTATATTTCTAACACCTATATAAATAAATAATAATTCAATTAATATTTTAATAAACAATTCATTAAATTTATATTTCCAACACCTATATAAATAAATAATAATTCAATTAATATTTTAATAAACAATTCATTAGATTCATATTTCCAACACCTATATAAATAAATAATAATTCAATTAATATCTTAATCAACAATTCATTAAATGTATATTTCCAACACCTATATAAATAAATAATAATTAAATTAATATTTTAATAAACAATTCATTAAATGTATATTTCCAACACCTATATAAATAAATAATAATTAAATTAATATTTTAATAAACAATTCATTAAATGTATATTTCCAACACCTATATAAATAAATAATAATTCAATTAATATTTTAATAAACAATTCATTAAATGTATATTTCCAACACCTATATAAACAAATAATAATTCAATTACTATTTTAATAAACAATTCTTTAAATTTATATTTCCAACACCTATATAAATAAATAATAATTCAATTAATATTTTAATAAACATATCATTAAATTTATATTTCCAACACCTATATAAATAAAGAATAATTCGGTAAAACAACCGGCATAGTTAAAAAAATGCGAATCAAAACTGACAACACTGAGTAGTCTTGCAAGTTGTAAATAATTCGATTGCTTTTATTTCATAATAACATGACCCGTGTCGCGACGTTCAAAGAGGGAAATATAAAATAATTAGTTAATTGGAAAATAGATATTAGAGACTTCAGTATGAAAAAATAAGAAAAAAATCATTTTAGTGTAAGTAATTTAGGTGATTAAAATATGATTAAGACATGTTTTAGTGTCGTTCAGGGAAAATATGAAGTAATTATTTAATTTACAAGAAATAAGTATTAAAGTAGCAATTAAAAAAAAAAACATATCACTGTGAGTAATTTAAGTGATTAAAATAGGATGTAGCCATATTTTTGCGAATATAAAATAATGATATTTAATGTTAGTGTTCGTTAATTATATTCTTGTATTCTAAATTAGAAAAGTATATATGGCGAGGACAGTGCGTGTATGAACGCTAATTGAGATATTAAAAAAAAAAAACGTAAGAAACCAAATGTACCCAGTGGGACCCGGGAAATAAAGTTCATGTTGTTACAGATATTCAATGATGATAAAAATATAGAAAAAAAAACTAAAAACATTCATGCGAAAACTACGAAATGATGAATGCGGCCGGGAACAAAAAATCAGGTCATCTTTGCTTTTTCATTAATTCTGGAATGTACTAAAACTCTCTGGAATAGCAAATCTAATCACCGCAAAAGTGACCCGTAGTTAGGTCGTAAAATTATTCGAAGAAAAGATTCAATAGTAAGTAATGAAAATGAAATAATAACGGCAGTATCAAATAACAGTATCCTAAGAAGATTTTTAAGTGTCAGTAAAAGTAACTCCGGTTTCCCGTATCTATGACTATTTTAAGTGAATTAGGCGAGTCGGAAAAATGTAAAACTCGCTGAAAGCGAATTAATGGGGCCTATTTTCCGAAAACACACATCAGGAATCAGCCTAAATCGTGAGCATAGTACAATTCTATGGATCATTTGTGTTTACATAGCTATTATGTATTTTTATGTAAACAGGAAACATCGACTTTAATTTTATATAGATTCACATACAATTTAATGTTTCGAATCACGCATTCAGAACATTTATGGAATGTTATTGCATATAATTATTAGATTATGACACACGGTGTATAAGTATATTTGTAAACCCCACACGCGTCTGCACGGTCGTCTCGTCGACCTCCCACATGCACACGATCGTCGTAGTGGCAATAAAAATATATGTAGATCGAAATTCCTCTAGGCCGGGATGGCGACGATGATGATGATGATGATGACGTCGCCGATCTTATCGTCTCGTCCAACTCCCACGTTGAAACTGTTTATATCAGCGAGCGATCACTGGGCGAACGGCAATCCGATGGCTCCGTAAGGGCGAAAGATTATTCAAAGCAAAACAAAAGGAAATGAACAATGTTCAACAAGTCGATCGGGTTTTTTTGTATATAAGAGTAATTATTAATAAAATAAAAGAATTGATTTTACATTAGATTAATGTCTACTCGTTAAAGTAGTATTCTCTACGTTATCTCGTTAGTTCTCTGTGTTTGTGAATTCGTTTCACAAGTAAGTGTTTATTCACAAATGAACGGGCTAAAGCGACGGTGGGGGATTTCGTCCGGTTTTCTTTTCCTTCTGACGCACGTCATCTTGGCGCGCGCCAAGCGAACGTCCAACACTTTCGACAATTCAACTCTGACTGTTTGCGTCGTGTCTGCCGTGCGTGAAAAATGCACATTCTTTTATTGAAGGTGTCTATCTTCGTACACCCCCTTCTTCGCCATTTTTTCTGTATGTGAACTCCTCTCCCAAGGGGGGAGACGGGCTTCGCTCCCCCTTCCTTAAAATAAATGGAATTTTCTTTCTGGCCTGGCGTGATCGCAAACACAATTGCTTTCTCATTCTCACCGTGTGGACCGAAGGCGCTCTGCCGTAATTAACGATGACAGGCCCAAATAATTCTCTGCCATGTTTAGCAGAACAACATCGTTATATTAATATTAATTGAATTAAATCTTAGATTGTGGAATTACATTATCTCTAACTTCCCATCTGGCAATTGTCCCCTTACCTGACAAGGTAGGAAATTGACTGAAGAACACAACCCAATCAGACAAACCGGCGCCTCTTTCCTGTCGTCTGAATAAGTTCGTTTCTACGTCAAATATATACTAGTTTTATGTCTCCATTTCGTCTCTACGCAGGGCCTAGCATCACTACTAAGATGCATACTAGCGCGTAACCAGGTTACCCGATCCCCATGGGGCCCCGGATACTTTGTCACATATTAGACGCAATACTCGTTTCCGAATGGGTTAATACTAGGGAGACGATCTTGGAAACTATAATACGAGCAAGAAATCACCCCAATCAACTTCGAAGCAGAAAATATTTGTACATTACGAAAATAACAATTTCGCGGATAATATTATCAGTTAAGAATATTTTCATTTTCACCTTTAGCTCAAATAAAGGTGTTTTAGAATGATTCGTTGATATTAAGAACATTGTGTGCCTTTCTATCTGTTTAAACAACTATTAAAATCAGAGATTCTTCCAATTTGAAGGGTGGTAGTCTCATCAAACATCCAGTTTAAAAGGTGCAAAATTTCAGACTACCATACTTCAAATAAATATAAAACCTTAACATTGCATTATTGAATATTATAATAATAGAGTTAACGTGACTAATTATATCGGTTTAGAGGAGTATATCAATTGTGTGCAATTAATATCTGATGTGATAACCATTTCAGTAAGAGGTTCCTGATCCATCGCGTACCAATTTAGAACATGCAAGAGCGCAGACCCCAATATACTTGAAATAAAACAACATAATGCCATAAACAAGACTATGTTAAATAGCTTACATGATTACAGCTAAGAATATTGCTAGTTCTCTAGAATAAATATTTGAGGTGATACACATACAGTATAGCTGTAGGAGTTATGTAAACTCAGCAACCCTTTCAAAAAGTGAAAAAAGTCAGGCCACCAAATACTTGTGATTAATTGAAACATACATATCGATCACTAATATAACGCAGTTTTTAAAATAAATAATTCCATGGTCTTAGATAAACTGTTTATCTCTTTTGAGTAAAATTTTAGATACGACGCATTTGAGTGTAGTGACTCATGCACGCTTCGGGGCCACATCAAAATAATGAAAGATGTATATATTTCCTATAAATCGAATGATCGAAAACTATGTTTAAATAGAGATTACATAACGAACGTTATGATATTAGAAAAAATAGTAGAATTCTTGAGTTAAACCCGGTACTATATATTTTAAAAGGATCAACATTCTCTCAAATATGGAGAATCTGTTTTAATGTGTAAAATTAAACACTTCCTTTCATCATAATCAAGTTTGTGGTAAAGCAGATTAAGCGTATAATGTGAAGCTAGCATGGGGATTTCTGTACATGAGAAATATAAGTTTGGTTAGGAATAGAACACAGGCTAAAATATTAAGATTGAGAAAAGTGTTAACTCAATGGGGTTAAACACTCCATTGCTGGTCTTATATGAGGGCAGTTATAGATTCTCTGCTAGAATTGACACGTCATATCGAAAATGATTTTGCCACTCCCCCTTTCATTCATCGCAATATGAAAATCTTGAGCCAAGAAATTTGGTCACTGAGACGAAGTACAAATTAGAGAATTACTAATTACTAATCCAATTAGCATCATCTTGAAGTCCTTTAATTAGTTTTGTTCGCTGCGGAACAAAACACATTTAGTCAGTCACCGTCACCTTCACTCTATCTGTTTTTCTCTCTCTCTTTCTTTTACGATTTCTATAAAAAAAAAATTATTCTTTCCTTTATTGTTTTTATCTCAGACGTCGACACTGCATTACTTCGCTTTTAGATTTTAGTCTTTAGAAACTCAACAAAAAAGTTTAAACATTACTCTTACACGGAAAGTTTATTGTACTCGCAACACAATACTCATTGGCTTTTCGGCTAAGATCAAAGTGTAGTATCTGTTCCGATGGATACTACACCCTATAGACTGGTATTGTCTTGGCCTTCGGGGCTTGATTTACGCCGGTCTATGGGTCGGTCCTGTGTAGTTCTAGGAGGTCCACCCTCCCAGGCTTTGCCTCTCCTCTTTGGGGAGGAGTAAGTTTCTTGCTTACTGCCTGAGGCGCCCCTACCGGGTAATGCCGACGAGACTGCCCAGACAATTTTTAATGGCCAGAGTGCTCACTTTTTCGGGCGCTGGGTTTTCAAACCCCACTTTCCCGACCCGACCTTGGGTCACATCTAACTTGTGGGAGTAAGATAAAACTGACCTTGTGTCTAACCTCCCGGAGAGGAGGTAAATAAATACTCTTACACGGAAAGTTTATTGTACTCGCAACACAATAGTTCGATTTTAGTCCAACTCATATTGATTACTATAGAGAGTTTATACAAATATAATGATTAGTATTCGTAATTTTATTACATCACATACCAATGGATGTAATGCAAACGTTGGTGAAATTCGATAAATAGTTTTAGAGCATATACGCGTTTATTGGTATTATTATTACTAGGTATTGTCGCAAATCATTACTAGCGACAGTCGACTGGTAAAACGAGGTGGTGTTCCATGGAGTCCGAATGTCAACAACTCTCCACGTATTTCTTGTACTCTCAGATAGTTTCGAGCATCGTTGAATTCCTTTATCGTAAAGTGCACGCCTTCTTTTATATGTACCACTCCCTCTTCCCTATCTTTCCTTTTGACATAGAGTCGATCATTATAATGCTTTTCTTATTATTTACTCACTAGGACTTCTCACACAGGCTAGCAGTGATTGCTCACCGACAACCGGTGGTATTCCCTGGATTCTGAGTGACAACAAATCTCCCCAGATTTCCAGTATTCTCCACCGCTTTTCGATAGCCACCGCAGATAAATGTGCAGTATCACAACAGCCGTTTACTATTGATGTCTCGCTGGTAAGGACCATTGGTCTTCTCTACGATTTGGGAGGCAATAAGCCTCCCCAAGGTCCCAGCAGTCTCTGCACTTCCAGTGGAGGTCTAATTTGTGCTGTCCCTCCTCGGTCTTCTCATCCTTCTTTACCCTATGCAAATATAGTGTGTGGTGTCAGCCTAGGCTTGTACTATTGTTTTTAATTTTTTTTCAAAAATAATTTTTTAAAAAATTGGGGGGGGGAGCTGATTATTTTTATTTTTTGGGGGGGGGGGTGAGCTGATAGTGTTCCTGGCTATTTCTGTTCATTGGTTCATTTTTGTGTTGTGTCAGTTGAGGCCGCTGTAATTTATTGGGGGGAGCTTATTAAGTAATGTTTCTTGCATTTTCTGTTTCTTTGTTTGTGATGTGTTCTTTCGATAGTTTTGTTTTCTTTCTGTATTAGATTCCGTGTGACCCTTCGTAGCTTATACGGGTTAGTTTCCGCATTCAATGATTTTTCTTAAGAGTGTAGCTGTTTTAATCATTGCTATCCTTTGTATAGTTCCAATGATCCCATTGATTCCAATTTCTCCCAGTCTTTTTTCCAGTTTTTTGGGGATTGTTCCTAGTGCTCCTACGATTATTGGTATTATACTGACTTTCTTCATTCTCCATGTTCCTTTCAGTTCTCTGGCTAGTTCCGTGTACTTGCTTCGTTTTTCCGTTTCTTTGATTTTCACTCTGTGGCTGCTGGAACGGCAAAGTCTACGATTTTGCAAGATTTTTCCTTCTTGTTGATTATTATAACATCCGGTCTCCTTGCTTGTATCGGTTTGTCTGTTTGTATATCCATATCCCAGATGATTTTGTGTTTTTCGTTTTCCAGTACTGTTTCTGGCTTATGTTTGTACCATTTGTCTGCGTATTCGAAATTCAATTGTTTGCACAGTTCCCAGTGTATTACTTTCCCAAAATAGTCATGTCTATTCTTGTATTCTTTTTGGGCAAGTTTGCTACATTCACTTATTATATGATTTACTGTTTCGTCTCTTTGTCCACAGAGTCTGCATTTACTGTTTTCCTAGGTTTTATCTATTTAAGCTTTCATGTAGTTTCTCTTAATTGCATTATTCTGTGCAGCCATCAGTAAAGATTCTGTTTCTCTGTCCAAGTGTCCTTTTCTTAGCCATGCCCAGCTATTTTCTTTGGTTTCTTCTATTGTCAGTCTTCTGAAGTGTCCGTGTATTTTTTTTCTTTCCACTTTACTTTTCTTGCCATTTGGTTTCTGGTTTCGGTGCTTCCCGAGTTGTTCGTTGAAATGGTGTCTCTTGCTGCAGTGATAAGGATTTCCCTTTGTTGAGTTATGTATTTTTCCAGCTCTTGTTTTAGTCTTCCGCACAATCTTCTATACTTACCAGTCGTCTTCCCCCTTCGTTTCTTTTTATGTAGAGTATGTCCGTATCGTCTTTTGGATGTAGTGCATTGTGCATGGTCATTAATTTTCTAGACATCTGGTCCAGGCGCATGAGTTCCTCCTTGGTCCAGCTATGAATGATCCAGAGTATCTTATTAGTGCTACTGCCCAGGTGTTTATTCCTGTTACTAGATTCCTGCTATATAATTTCGCTTCTAGGAGTTTTCTTGTTCTTCATAAATATTCTTTTCCAATCTTCTCTTTCATCTTTGTAGATTTGATGGTGTCTGCTTCCAGAACTCCAATATATTTGTAGCTATCTTGTTCGCCTAGCGCCCTCATTTCCTTTAGGTTGGTGGGTTCCATGCCCCCTGTTGTCTCCAGTTTTCCTTTTTTTTATTTATAGTGGTGCAAACTTTTCCATTCCGAATTCCATTTGGATGTCCTGACTGAAGATTCTGGTCATATTTATCAGCTTTTCCAGTTTAACATTTTTTTTTTTTATTAATTCTTCTTCTTCTTCTTCTTCTTCTTCTTCTTCTTCTTCTTCTTCTTCATCATCATCATCATCATCATCATCATCATCATCATCATCATCATCATCATCATCATCATTAATGGTAGAAGTAGCAGTAATTCATACTTTTGTGAGTATTATTGCAATTGTTTGCTTGTAAATGTTACGCACTGTTTTAAATCAATAAATAATAAATACAATTTATTTCAACTCATTTTCATATATTGAATCAATTAATATATATATATATATATATATATATATATATAAACGTACATACATATTTTTATATACATATATATATATATATATATATATATATATATACATATATACATATATATATATATATTTCATGTATTCACGTATAATAAGATACGTTGATATTATATATTGTGTATAGATTTTCAGTATTTGTTTCACCAATGCCCAATACGTGAGTAAAGCTAAGTAGTAAAATATGAACTTATATTTATGGAAATCAATTTAAACAGATGCGTCCGCATTTCATTCCCGCAGAGCATCGTCAGGATAAGGGCATACATTTTGCTACTGCTTCTTTATATATATATATATATATATATATATATATATATATATATATATATATATATATATATGTGTGTGTTTATAGATGTGTGAATATATATGTTTTAACATATACTTTATGTTCTTTATGTATACCAATAATCATAGAGCTATATATATACATACGTAATGTTAGTTTATATAAAAAGGAAAAAAAAAAAATCGTCTTCGATTTGTCTTTTCTTTTTTGTAAAATACATATTGCATCTATAACAAGCTTTGATGGTATTTATTTACCACACTTCTTTTTTACTAAATTTCAAACGGATGCTTATTAAAAAAAAAAAAGTATGAACCTTTAATACTATAACCTTCCACGTGCTTGCGTGATTTCATACGAGAGAGGAAAAAAAAACAACATCCCACTCGCCGGCTCACACCAACAGAAGCGGGCTTTCCAATTACATCGGAATTTTCAACTACAATGAATAAGCTAATTTTATTAGCGAAATATCTGTATAACTATAAACTACATACATACTTAATGTTAGTTTATATAAAAAGGAAAAAAAAAAATCGTCTTCGATTTGTCTTTTCTTTTTTGTAAAATACATATTGCATCTATAACAAGCTTTGATGGTATTTATTTACCACACTTCTTTTTTACTATATATATATATATATATATATATATGTGTGTGTGTGTGGGGGGTGTATGTATACCGTTGATAAACATCTTGAAACAGGTTGAAAATAATGGAATATACTGTTGTTAAACGTAGGAACACATTTAAATAAATAAATTCGAATTGATAAGAAATACGAAAAATACTCA
The DNA here is from genome assembly GCA_963556195.1 of Sepiola atlantica. Taxonomy (NCBI): domain Eukaryota; kingdom Metazoa; phylum Mollusca; class Cephalopoda; order Sepiida; family Sepiolidae; genus Sepiola; species Sepiola atlantica. The sequence continues at coordinate 3,855,880 of OY744532.1, read as the reverse complement.
TATGTTTTTTTAGAATTTAACATAGGTACAATTGAATAATTGAATATGGGGAAGTTAAGCTAAATAGTAGCTGACCAACGGTTTAAGAACATATGCACATGTATTTCTAATTGGTAACGACGTTACAAAATGACCTTGAATATTGTTTTACCGTTAAAATCTGCACCTAGGTCCACGTCTTAAAAGATGTTAACAGGGTATAAAGATGTGGAATTGCTGGGAATTCTGGAGTAAGATATGACTTCAGAACACTTGTGCACCACGCTTGCTTCGCTATATGATCAAGTTGTAGTTATTGTCTATTCGTTCGTAAAGTCCTTCTTGCGTTTTAGAGATAGACCTACATAATTATATATGTTGTTAAACTACATTACACAGATTCCTTCAATGCTTATATAATTTTGTTCAAAGACAGCACAACCAAATCACGGGATATCAGTTCGCACAGGACATCTATAAAAAGTAAACGGGGCGTGTTATTCAATATGTTTGTCTGCCTGGAGGTTTGCGCGTTATTTCTACCTGTACATTTCTACCTGTACATTTCTACCTGTACAATTTTTTTCCCCTTTTATATTTGAAATTTATGTCGATGTCATGCTGATGTAAAGCTGACCTCAGATCGCTTCCACTCACACCCGAGCCGCGGAGAATTACAAATTTAAAAAAAATGTTAATATTAATATTTTTTAATTCATATGCCAAAAATTAAGATTTATACATTAAAACAAAGTTTTACAAATAAAAAATAAAAACAGAAAATAAAAAATAAAAATAAAAATAAGCATAAAATTAAAAGTAAATAATAAATGATAAATAATAAAATAAATAAGTAAATAATTTTTTTAAAATTTAAACCTTTAGATATTGCCATTATTTCCACATATTTCCCCACCATGCTCCATGTACCCATGTTTGAATTTATTTTAGATATATACCCTTTCGCTGAATTTCTTTTAGACTCATTAATAGTTTTCCGAGCTGTGGCATTTTTAATGTTAGACAAGTCCAAATTCTTTATAGGGGTGTTCAAATTGAATATTCCAACCGTAGAACGGCGTGCTCGGATAGCCTTTAGGCATTCTTCATAAAATCAGGGTTCGGTGTGGATATAACTTCGGTATAGATTCTTCAGCAATTTCTACCAGTGTCTCTGTAAAGTAGGTTGATGATCTTCTCTACTGACATTGTCATTGGCTGTCAGTTTTTCTTCACATTGCTCTTGTAATCTCTCCTAGTTAGCTTCCTGCAAATTCCATTGTGGTACTCTTTCCTCGAGTTTAGGACCTGTCTATTAATCAGAAAGCGATCACTACCGCGTATCTCATCAAGACCTTTTATGTGTTATCCATGAATATTGTTGGATTATACATAGCTAAACCCAGCGCTGAATACGGTCTATCTGCTCGGGACAGATAAGCGTTCGTCTATTATTTTTCCGACAATCTTCCCTTTTTTATTTGTGCGTTTACTGCCCCACATTTCTATTATGACTAATAAAGTCACCCAGCAGTGTGAATTGTTTTCTGAAGCTGTTTTATTAAGTTTTCTAGCTTGAATTCAACAACGATCTGACATGTAGCAGATAAATGGAACAGATAGGCATGGTGGTGTGTAATGTTACCGACACATCAATCGCCTGTATTGCAGGTTCGGGTTTAGTTGTCTGACTTGCTATATACCTACTCACTTACCTATTACCAAAAAATCGCTCGAAAATGGCTGCGTGAATGTTGTTTCTTAGTTATAAAATAACACGAACGTTTAAATGTTTATTATTATTCATAGATTTAATACGTACAAAACACTACAGTTATATATATGGATGATTGATAAAACTCTAGGATTAAGAACATAGATGTGTTAAAAGAAACATTATGAGTTTCCTGGGTTCTTTAGATTTCCGGTGCAACGTGTGTGCACGAGTCCGCAAGTATTTCATACATTTTACAGTTAAATAAAATTCGAATATATTTATTGAATTCAAATATCAACACTTCGTTAGGTGTCTTATTGATCTTGTTGCGAAATAGATTTTTTGTATTACATTTTTTTATTTGAACTATTCTTTCAAACTGTAAATATCTTACAAAAATTAATTAAGAAATGGGACGAAAAACGGGGGAGTCAATGAAAAGACGAGAAATGAATATTAAAAGACTCGTGTGCAACGTTGTATAGGGCAGATAGCAGTCATATATCTGTGCACACTGTATATGTGAATAATTTTGTAATATAATTGTATTGTTCACACGTCCATGTCTTCAATTAATAATTGTGTTATAAGCCTTTGGCAATCGTTGCTTATCATAAATTCTTGATCAATAAAAATATATATAATAAACACTTTCGATTGTTTCTTCATATTATTATTAGTATATTCCTCGTTTTTTTTACTACAAAACAGAATAGTATTACATCACGACAAATTGGTTCATCTTATACGTCTTGAGTTAGAAAAAAAGCAACATTCCAGGCTCGTAAAAACAATTCTATTTGATTGGCATCATGTTTTTATAGACTTAACAGCTGTTACTCTGAGAAAATAAAACTCATTCTAGATCATAAGTAATTGGTAATTATCTATACGCGAGAATAATACATATAAACGCGTATATGCTCCAAAACTATGTCGAAATTTCGCCAACGTATATGATCGGTCTGTCCTCAAAGTTATATCATGTTTTCGGAGTTGAGTAACGTGTCAGGTAATAAGGCTTGTATGGATAGAATTACGAGCAGCCAGTATAAACATTCAGAGCATTGAATAACATAGGCATGTTTCGTATTGAATAGAAGGTGAGTCAAGTAATCAGCCAGTCTATTCAGGAATTTATTAAATATTTCTGTTTTCATCACTCGTGAAAAAAGCATCCCTTTTATTGTTATGCCCGGTTCCATAATATTCACCCTGCGTGCCACTTTAACGAGAAGCATGTAATAGCGATCACAATGAATAATGATAGTGAACGACTTCAGATCAACAAACAAATTATTGACATGAAGAAATACCAAGTCAATATATATGCTGTTCATCTATTGACCAATATGTATTATTGTGCCTGTGTTTAAGTAAAGGTTTGCGTTGATTGTAAATTCATGGAAGCCGTGTGCGATTTAAGTTATTCTAGTAAGATAACTGGCTGGCTTCTCTTATTGAATGTGCCCTTTTGTCTCTATTTAAAAAAAAACAATAAAAAAGAAAAATGTTTTTTTTTTATTTATGAGAGAAGCGTTGTTATTTGTCCACTTCTCTTTTTATTTAATATAATTATGTTTTGCGATTAAACCAGATGTGATTCTCGGTACCGCTCTGTGCAAAAATACATTTTCATCAGATGGTTTTTATTATCCGAAGTTATCAGCCCCTTCTATAGTTTTATCCTGTCATGATAAAACTTAGGAGAGACAGTCTTTTGGAAATAGAAGGTTTGCAGAGTTTCCTTGTAAGATTTCTGAGAACTTCGAGTGAAGTAAAATGAAACAAGAGAGAAATGGATCACGCATTTCCCAGCTATTCGCCATTAACCAATGGTTGATTTCCACTAAACCTATACACATATAGACACAGAGGTATATATATATATATATATATATATATATATATATATATATATATATATATATATATATATATATATAATAATGGTAATAATCCAGGTGAAAAATATCCACAGGGTGGTAATCCAGAGAATTTTAACCGGGTTTATAAAAAGTGCTCAATATCAAAATAGAGCTTTATATATGATAATTTTATTTACACAGACATGCACAAAATCTGCGACACTGGCATGTCAATGCCATCGATCAACAGTTACTATAAACTGAGATCTCATCAGGCAGAGTCAGAATCCGATCTTAACCCCAGATCATATTTGGAGAGAATGAAGTGGAGGGATAGAGAAAGAGAAGAAGAAAAGAAATGTAACATTTCAAAAATTAAGGCCGTTAAAAAATTAAAATTAAAAATTAAAAAATTAAACAATCTAAAAAACAAAAAACAAAAAATCTAAAATCTAAAATCTGAAACAAAACAGGGCAAATAAATAAATAAATAAATAAATAAATAAATAAAAATATAAGGTGGAAAGAGGAACAAATAATCAGGGGAGAGGTGGTGGGGAGGTTGACACATAAAGGAAAAGAAGGAAAAAGAGAGGGCGTCTGTTGATTCAGATCGAGAGGGAAGGAGGGGGTAGTAGGGGGTAGACATGCACGAATCAAGTGTCAAAAAAACAGTCGAGTTTATAAATGTATTTTTTCAAGTGAACAGTAATATTGTGTATATGTGCGTATGCGTGCGGGCAGACCGGTCAGATGCGTCTGATTGTTGTGGTGATGGGGCGGTGATCAAATGTGTCGCGATTCTGGATTTAAATTGTCTTTATAATTTGTCTAGAGTTTATTTGCTTATTGTGAATAAATAAATATATTCGTTAAATATAACAGGATTAGTAATAATAATAATAATAATAATAATAATAATAATACTACTACTAATAATAATAATAATAATAATAATAATAATAATAGATACCCCTAATAATTGAGGTGAAATAATGAAAATAATAAATGAATGATAGTAAAAATACTAAAAAATACTAAAAAATACTATCGATCTGAATCAACAGACGCCCTCTCTTTCTCCTTCTTTTCATTCATGTGTCAACCTCCCCACCACCTCTCCCCTCATTATTTGTTCCTCTTTCCACCTTATTTATTTATTTATTTATTTGCCCTGTTTTGTTTCAGATTTTAGATTTTAGATTTTTTGTTTTTTGTTTTTAGATTTTTTAATTTTTAATTTTAATTTTTTAACGGCCTTAATTTTTGAAATGTTAAATTTCTTTTCTTCTTCTCTTTCTCTATCCATCCACTTCATTCTCTCCAAATATGATCTGGGGTTAAGATCGGATTCTGACTCTGCCTGATGAGATCTCAGTTTATAGTAACTGTTGATCGATGTCATCGACATGCCAGTGTCGCAGATTTTGTGCATGTCTGTGTAAATACAATTATCATATATATATATATATATATATATATATATATATATATATATATATATATATATAGCCGTAGTGTATATAAATAATAGATATACGCACCCATGTCTATCTCATCGAAAAGAGAACCTTTGGTGTACATTAATTGTCTTTCTGATTATATATTTCCCAAGTGAAATTGGTGGAATTACCACGACACAACCCAGATACACAAGCCAAGCCTTTCCGAGTGTTCGACGCCACTGATTTGGTTATTGTCGTCTTAATAGAAGGAAGGAGAGAGAGAGAGAGAGAGAGAGAGAGAGAGAGAGAGAGAGAGAGAGAGAGGGGGATCCAGATCCTAGACTGATTATGCGCAAATTGAGTAAAAAACAAAACCTTTGGTGAAAATTAGTCATACCTTTTTCAGAAAACTATTGCTGAAAAGTGATGCAGTATTCAACATCGAAATTAAATACAGCACGCTGAGTAACTATTGCAACCCTTTCGTCTCAACACACACACACACACACACACACACGAGTACACTGCGGTAGTTTATATATTCAAAAGCAAGACGTACTGGCGCACATGGCCGCGTATCGTAAAACCGAAACCTTTACGTAAACCACAGTCTTCTGTTTTAGCTTCATAATTCTAAAAAAACAAACAAGAACATCATGTAACTTTTAAGTTAAAGTAAAAATAAATAAAAAGATGACAAGAAACAATAGAAAAATATATACATCAACTTGTTTGTTCCCCTTTCAATGGAATTAAAAACATAAACCTAGAAGGGAGATCAAAAAGGATCGCTGTTTTTGGCTGGTGACAAGGTCAAGACTCCTTCATCTACTTACAACCTTGCGGTAGTGAATCAATATCAATTTCCTCTGCCCCCGCCCCTTTCCCGATAAACTACAATATAAATATGCCAGCAAGTAATATATCAATAACTGATACACGAAAACTGTGACTCATTTTTTTAATATAATGGAAGGTTCTATTCTCATCCTACTAGTGAGTATTTCTTCAAATTAGACTACATCTCTGTGCTCATTCATTGACTATCACCTGAAGTGCTCTAACTAGTATGAAATGTCGGTGGAACTCAGGCCATTTCTATGTAATTGTTACTAACTTTGAACGCCCAAGAATCGTTTAGTTCTTCTCATTGACCGTGTGCACAATCCAGCCTTTGACATCACAGTAAAATGATGAAGAGAAATAGAAGTAGAGTATATTAAACTCCTGACTGCATTGGTGAAATTCATACCGCACACAAATCACATTAAAATGTACACTTTGAAAATATGAGTAAATGTCAACAATTGTAATACCTTTAAATGAGGCGTCGCCTTAAAGAATTAAACCGGTTCTAATCTCATAACTAAATTTCACACTATGAAGATGTAACCGTTTTACTTCCAGAAGATCTTAATCTTTAGTAACATTTCCATATACGTATATTATCTAAGTTTTAATCTAGATTAATTCACTCGTATCATTTCGTTTGTTTTATCTTCGTTCCTACTTCTTCTGCGTTCTTCATCTCGCAACCTGTTATTTTTTCTGTCTTTGCGTCACGTATCAAAATTTATTTAAAAACATTATTTTACCATTATAATAAGTCAACACTTATCAAACAAGAAACTACTCACGGATAAGGGTTAATGAGATGGATGAACTGTAACTTGAACGATGAAGAATATTATGAGAGGATTTAAAATAGTGAATGGAATTTATAAAGTTTGATTACTTATAAGGACAGTTTATGGAAAGTATTTGTTGACATTGGATTTGAAGATGACCATGTTGCAGTTTGCGGGGAAGAAGTCCCCTTCAGAATATTTTCTACAGATAGAAAGTACTCGAAAGTCCTATGCATTATATTCTACACGTATACAACTATTGTCAATGATACTTTAGTATTTTTAGATTGGGCTAGCTTTCAGGAAAGATGGAGAAAATGATATCTTATGTAACAAGTAAATGCCTCTTTCTCATAGATAAATGTTTGTAGGATAAACTCTAATTATACACTGCCTACAGAATGATATCATTTGTGTTGATTTGAAAGATTGTTTTATATAACTCTATTATTATGAAGTTATATACCAGTATATGTTTAAACGTTTCTATGTATTGGATTCACTCCTAAACTAATGTACAGATAATAATGAACCTTGGAACACGGCTGCTTGTAAAGGTGGGAAACAAATGAAATTTAATTTAGTTTTATACAAAATGGGCCACAGGGAGTCGGGAATCGTTTCGCTAAAATTCAGATACCTCCGATTTTTGTGACATTTGAACAATGACTATTAATCATCAGTTAATAAATATACTTCAAATTTAAGTTTCTTTGCGTATTTTAAAGGAATGTTAGGAGAATAATATGGACACCCCCTTATTTGAAAATTCAAATATTTCAGAGTTGCAATAAATTTGATTCATAAACATTAAAAACCAATTCAGCACGATCCATTTAATTAAAATGTTTTGTTTATACTCCTGATGCTTAAGTCTTAAACTTTAGACATTTTCCAGACATTTTTCATGTAATAGATTGTGATCGACATTGGAGTTAGTATTTTAATATGAGATTTCGAGGTTTATATTATAGAAGTTTATACGAATATATATATTTAGATTGGTATATATTGATATTAATGTTCGTAAGGAGAAATACAAGTTGTGCAATTTGTTTTGTGTACGTGTGTGTGTAATGACCACATAGCTTTATCATTACGTCTGCCCCTTGCATCATGCAGTCCAATGCAAGTGTGTGTGTTTATTGTTAAGCTTAAATAACATTATTAATTAATCAGGCGCTGTCAGGATTGGACAGAAAGGAAAATATAAAGAAAGAAAAGAAACCAAGTAAAAGAATGAAACACCTTATAATTGCATCATTCAATTGAACTGTTCTCTGAAAAATGAATGATTACCAACCCAATGTTTGAATGAAAAATATTCAAATTTAATAAGACAAACTTGATTAGATTTTACAGTTTTGTTATATTCTTTGTACGTATTTCTTATTGACACATGTTTATTGCCAACTCACCTACGCTTTTTATGATAAAACTCACTTGGAAACGGTTGTTGTCTAATGTGCAGACACATTTACTTTTCATACTTCGAAGTAGTTCCTCCTGATATTTATTTTTATTTTGCTTGAATAAATATATCTTACTGGTAAGCACAATACACACACACACACACACACACACACACACATATATATATATATATATATATATATATATATATATATATATATATATATATATATATTGCCTTGGTGGGTGCAGCAAATTGGGCTGTTCCCGAATCTTCTTTCTGGTGAAAGACGTTGTTGCAAACACATTTTACGTTATTTTGTATAAATACAATAAAAATCGTCTGGAAATAGAAGTAAACGACTGGAATCCCATTGTGTGTAAACTTTATTTACAATAATTTGTATTATTGATATATATATATATATATACATGTGTGTGATGTAAGGAAATAACCCTCGTTAGGGGAATAATGATGTGTACATTACCGTAAGATGATGTTCTTTCGTAAAAATAGTTTAATACTTTCAATTATCGCCATCGTAAATAAGATAAAAATACATGTAAATGTAAACATTTATACTGAGATGCCTCTCTTCCATTGCTACTAGCGGGATTCGTGGTAAAGCGCCGTACCACAGACACTGTAGTCCCGGTTTCACATTTCGCTAAGTCTATTCAAAGCGATGAGTATTCAAAACGGCGAATCCCGTGACTCTGGTTAAGTATATTATATACTAGCAAAAACTACCCAACCTCAAGGCGGCAATTACTGACGCTGTAGTCTTTGTTACAGAAACCAAAGAAAAAATTTTCATTTGAAATGTTGGTAATTTAGAGCAAATTAAAAAAAAAACTGACGATTGTCGTAGTGTTATTTGATATATTCAAATATGGGAGAAATATACTGTGCATGAACATCGTCAAATTTTGTTTTTTATAAAAAAAAACAACAAACAGGTTGATGTATATGGTCTTTAAGATATTCAACGTCGATAAATTTTATTTTGTTTCAGCATGACAATTAAAATGAATTCCCCATTAAAACTGATCATATAATGAAATGAATAAACATAATGGTGGGACGTCTATTGCTCAAATGCTCCACTTTTATATTAGTGAGTAATTCGAAATGAGTTTTTTGTACTTTTCACCTTTATTATGAAAGAAAGAAAAAACCGTAAAGAATATTAAAGAAAAATACTATTTTTTTTCGTTATTCAGACAGATTAGAGGAGGTTTATTTCTTTTTTCTGACACATCTTTAATTTCATCATCATCATCATCATCATCATCATCATCATCATCATCATCATCATCATCATCATCATCATCATCATCATCATCATCATCATCATCCATCATCACTACCAACACGTAAACTCTTTGGCTTTTTGACTAGGAGCAAAATGTAGTATCTGTACTGAATCTGCACTTAGTTTTTATGTTTTCTGTAAGTGAAAGAAAACATCCTTCTATACTATAGTTAATTATTAACAGATTAAAAAATATCAATTCATTAGAAACTTAAAAATAAATATGCAAATGAGAGACTGAGAGGATCATATCATGATGAACGAACTACATACATTCCCCCAGCCGTAAGGAGGGGTTAATACCTGGGAGGATGATATCATGCTTACAGAATAGATAGTGCACTAAGTTCCCCAACAAACAAAACTGGTAATCCTGAGGAAATAGTATCGTGAGGAACGAATGTATACTGTACGCCCCCCCTCGAAGAGGAGATAATGCCTGGGAGGAATGTATCATGACGAATGAAAATATACTACAGAGAATTAAATAAGCATTAACCGTGTTAATGTCAATATAGTTAGAATAAGTGGAAAACAAACGTTTGCATTTATTTATTTAGATAACATCAAAAACAATGGCAAGTTTCATTGCCCACGTGAAACGCCAATATGGAAATTGGCTGGAAAAATATAGTCGCCGTTTTAATAAATAAAGGATGAATATGCTGGCTAAGGAAGAACGATAACTTTCATAAGTTTCTAGTTAAAAAGACATGTTTATTATAAACTTGAGTTATCGTTCTTCCTTAGCTAGTATAATAATGAACGAACATGTACTACACTGATCCCCCCCCGACAGAGGATAGTATCATGATGAAAGAACACTACTTCCCTCGACCAGAAAAGGAGGAAATCATTCATGCATGGACGGTCTTATGAGAACAGAACCGATACTACACGACAACCATAAAATATATTCTGACTAAATCGAGTCTTGTTTTTTTCCATTAAAAACAGAGGAGGTAATTCCCGAGATGACAGTCTTATGCCAACAGAATCGATACTACATCACATCGCCCATTAAAAAATATTCCAGTTTAAGCAATGTTTTAAAAAAATTAAAAATGCCTTGTCACAAAATAATATTTATTATGATTCCGTGGCCTTTTGGCAGAGATCAAAGTGTAGTATCTGTTCCCGACATCCAGCGATAGTTGACACTTTACTAAAGCCGGAGAAAATGATCTCCTTTGAAAATGAAATTCTAAATAAGTGTTTTAAAAGCTAACATTTTTTAAATAACATCTCTTTATCTTATTTAATTTATAATTATAATAATAGCACTATCGATAAAACGATTGCATATGTAGAAGACAATTTGACAATACAAAGTAGAAAGGTATATTACAGGATGTTACTTCATTAAATATTAAAAAATAATAAATATGCAAATGAGCAAAATCGAAATTTGTTTGAGTGAGTTGAAAATGCAATATATATATATATATATATATATATATATATATATATATATATATATATATATATATATATAGGGTATTTCAATATATTCTTATATCATAAGAATTAAATAATTTTAACGTGTTTGGATGTTAATATAGCTCGAATATATAGAAAAAGTTTCGAATTTTTTCATTTATATATCAAGGAAGGCGCAATAGCGCTCTATCCCTTAATAGACTTCAAAAACGACCTATGCTAGAAATCTCATTTCTTTGATCAATTATAACTCAAAAACCAATAAACCAAATTAGTTAAAACTTTGCACAAAATTTTTATTTGATAGGTTCTATAAGTGTGTAGAATTTCAGCATCATTAGGCAAGGCAACCCAGAGATCCAGAAAAGTCAGGAGTGATTTTGTGTTATCCGTGTGTACGTACGTACGTGTGTGCCACCATGTATCTCATCAACTATTTGATGGATTAAGCTGATTTTTGGCAGAGATAGAGGTTCTAGGGTCTAGTTGATGGCATTTTAATTTAAGTTTATCATATACCTTAGTTTTCCAGAAAATTAAAAAAAAACTTAAAAATTACCATTGTCTTGAGGTATAGCCTTTACAAAAGTAGTGACATTACATGATAAATGCCAGTATACTGAAATCATATGCCCTTAATATGGTTAAGATGAAAATTCATATACACTAAATGTACAAAAGCAAGGAAATTCCCAAATTTTTACACTTTTATTGTCATTAAGGGTATGACTACATATCAACCAAACCATTTCATTATCACATCACTACAATATACATATCTATGCATGAGTGGATGAAGTGTGTGAGGTGCGCTGAAGAAAAATTCCTACAAGTAAAATACATAGCCCTGTTGTGCTCGCATACCCTTAATGACAATACAAGTGTAAACATTTGGGAATTTTCTTGCTTTTGTACATTTAGTGTATATGAATTTTCATCTTAACCTTATTAAGGGCATATGATTTCAGTATACTGGCATTTATCATGGAATATATATATATATATATATATATATATATATATATATATATATATATATATATATGCCTATTCTGTTATTTATATTTATAATGTTTTCTATCTAAATATAGATTTTATAACATGAAGTAATTATAATAGCTCAATAGTGTAAGACCAGAGCGATTCTATATTCAATATTTTTACGTAATTTTGTACGATATCAATGTTATAAAGGTCAGATTCACGTCATTTCATAAAACTTTTTATCTATTCAGTATACTATATATTCAGTATACGATATATTTGTAAAATGCTCCTGTGCATTTATTTCTTGGTGCGGCTAACGTCAGTGATAATTTTACAAAACAAAGCAAAAACGCAAAAAACATGAAAAACTAGGCGATCTATACTCATTAGCAACATTATATATATATATATATATATATATATATATATATATATATATATATACTCACATAGAACTATGGTCTCGTTATACTCATGTGGTAACGTATATGTACATTATCCTCTTATCTATTTGTATTTCTAATCATTCATCATCCGCTATAATTATAAATCTAAATATTCCTGCATTAAAATATATATTTTCACTGACCGTCCTTTGCTGTTTCATCCAGTTATTTTTTTCCTCGGGTTTTTAGTCCTTACATGTCACATTATTATTGTAAACACCCGTACCTCGGCTTTGTTTGATGTAATTGTTCATCTCTGGAATAGAAAGAAAGACAGACCGAATGATAGCTATTTATATTATAGATTTTACAGCGTATTTTAGTAATCAGAATTCTCAGCTTGTTTTTCAATTTCTTTTTCTTCTTTATTTACGTTATCTATTTATTTACGTTACCTTATTACTCTCTTACTTAAAGAAAAAACATAGATTTCTTTCATAGAAATTATTGTGATTATCTTATTAAACTAAAGAAAACGTGTTTAGCCAAGTCAGCAGATATTATGAGAATCTTTATTAGATTAATTTGGCCCCCAAAGAGAATTTAGGTTTTCGTGCACTTCTTCTAAAGAGAATGGCGAGCAGGATTTTCTTAAAGTTAATTACGATACAGATGATTGAAAAGATAATCGTGTATGTTCAACTCGCGAAGGGCTGGAAACGCGCTACATGCGCGCATAATAAATACATTTACAGTTCGTCATTTCTGCGAATTTTTGTTTTTCTTTTCTCCTACGTTTGTGTCTTGTTTAAAATGGGTTGAAGAATTTGACAAATCTCGTTATTACGGTGGCAAAACAGATGACAAGAATCACAGAGCAACTGGCTTCATTGGTTTATGTTTTCTTCTTTCCATTTTTTTTTTTAAAAGAACTTGAAAGAGTTTTTTTATATACGCCCTCGGATCTTCATGAGCAGCCGTTTTCATCAAACGATCGTTCGGTAACGTTTACGTTTGGGAAATAAGAATCATTTCTATCGGAATCCCACACATTGCACGCACTTTAAAAGCGATCAAAGATCTCTCTGTTGCGTTACATGTCACGTAAAATTTGAAATATTGTTTGTATTTATCTTGTTGTTTAAATTTTGTTCGCCCCAAACAAAGCATGTTGCCACCGAAGAGTAAGGGGTTAGGGTTAGGGTTAGGGTTTATAGAAGGCAACTTGAGTGTGGAGTTTATCATCAAGATGTTAGTTTACATTATATTTAAATGTCTGCATTTAAATGTTTGCATATTGGTACGATCGGAAAAAACAGGAAGCAGGAAGGGAATTCCAAAGCAAGCGGTTCGAAAAAAGAAACTATTAGATAAGAAGCATCTAAGGAGTTCTACAGTTAAATATTGGGGGTTGGCTGCTAGCAGGGGTATTTACGTGAGGGTGTACTGTCAGTAACTTTATCGAAGCACATTCCGTGGAAAGACTTATGAACAAGCACATCGATTCCACACTGCTGCGATGCGACACGGACTAGATCTTGGCAGACAGTGCGATCTTTATTAGGTTAGACATTCTTATTTTGCATACTGTCCAAGTGAGCGAGGCTAGTGGTTGAAACCTAAGCCAACATGTGGCAATAATACTTCATGCATGGGCGAATGGTGGCTTTATAGATAATGTATGATACTAGCATATGTGATAAGCTTTTCAGTCTGTTAGATGAAGTCTACTTCTTTGCGGCAGACTTGACCGCATTTTCTATGTAATTATTCCTCTTCATCCTATTTGAAAATGTCAATATTATTATGTAACTTGAAAATGTCAATATGTATTATGTAACTGTAGAATGTCAATATTATTATGTAACTGTAGAATGTCAATATTATTATGTAACTTGAGAATGTCAATATTATTATTATGTAACTTGAGAATGTCAATATTATTATGTGACTTGAGAATGTCAATATTATTATGTTACTTGAGAATGTCAATATTATTATGTAACTTGAGAATGTCAATATTATTATGTAACTTGAGAATGTCAATATTATTATGTAACTTGAGAATGTCAATATTATTATGTGACTTGAGAATGTCAATATTATTATGTTACTTGAGAATGTCAATATTATTATGTAACTTAAGAATGTCAATATTATTATGTAACTTGAGAATGTCAATATTATTATGTAACTTGAGAATGTCAATATTATGTGACTTGAGAATGTCAATATTATTATGTTACTTGAGAATGTCAATATTATTATGTAACTTGAGAATGTCAATATTATTATGTTACTTGAGAATGTCAATATTATTATGTGACTTGAGAATGTCAATATTATTATGTTACTTGAGAATGTCAATATTATTATGTGACTTGAGAATGTCAATATTATTATGTAACTTGAGAATGTCAATATTATTATGTAACTTGAGAATGTCAATATTATTATGTAACTTGAGAATGTCAATATTATTATGTTACTTGAGAATGTCAATATTATTATGTTACTTGAGAATGTCAATATTATTATGTTACTTGAGAATGTCAATATTATTATGTGACTTGAGAATGTCAATATTATTATGTTACTTGAGAATGTCAATATTATTATGTAACTTGAGAATGTCAATATTATTATGTTACTTGAGAATGTCAATATTATTATGTAACTTGAGAATGTCAATATTATTATGTTACTTGAGAATGTCAATATTATTATGTAACTTGAGAATGTCAATATTATTATGTAACTTGAGAATGTCAATATTATTATGTAACTTGAGAATGTCAATATTATTATGTGACTTGAGAATGTCAATATTATTATGTTACTTGAGAATGTCAATATTATTATGTAACTTAAGAATGTCAATATTATTATGTAACTTGAGAATGTCAATATTATTATGTAACTTGAGAATGTCAATATTATTATGTGACTCGAGAATGTCAATATTATTATGTTACTTGAGAATGTCAATATTATTATGTAACTTGAGAATGTCAATATTATTATGTAACTTGAGAATGTCAATATTATTATGTAACTTGAGAATGTCAATATTATTATGTTACTTGAGAATGTCAATATTATTATGTGACTTGAGAATGTCAATATTATTATGTTACTTGAGAATGTCAATATTATTATGTGACTTGAGAATGTCAATATTATTATGTTACTTGAGAATGTCAATATTATTATGTAACTTGAGAATGTCAATATTATTATGTAACTTGAGAATGTCAATATTATTATGTGACTTGAGACTGTCAATATTATTATGTTACTTGAGAATGTCAATATTATTATGTAACTTGAGAATGTCAATATTATTATGTTACTTGAGAATGTCAATATTATTATGTAACTTGAGAATGTCAATATTAAGTTTTAAATAATACTTCCGTTTTTCAGCTATATTAACATTTTAAATTTGATTGTCGTCAGTCTGTCACGTTGAAGTTTGAGATAGTCTATTCATCACTAAACGCGCAGATAAAATGTATTCATCTCATTTTACATGCGTTTAAGCATTTCAATTAGACTTCCCATTCGTCTGTATGTTTATTATCTTCCTCTACAGCAGGCTAGACACATGGTCATGTGTGGACAGTAAGCGCACTAATTTTAGCGCGCCATGGGCCGAAAATGCCTGAGCAGCCCCGTCGACAAGCCCCGGTAGTTGATTAGCAATAAACTAACCCGTTTTCAAAGAGACGGTAAAGCCTGTGAGAATGGACCCCCCTGAGACTAAACAGAACCATACCTCAACCCGACAGCAACAAAGTAACTGTCGGACTGACTGTCGAGGATGTATCCAGACTGGTAAAAACACGCCTACTCAGCCTGTGTCAGGTAAGTATTCGTCTGTATGTATGTCACGTTGAAGTATTAAATAGTATCTTCATCGCTAAACGCGTAGATTGAATTGAAGCAATTGATCTTGATACACACAATCACCTAAACCAGGGGCTGGCAAACTCCGGCCTGCGGGCGACATCCGGCCCGTGAAGGCTTAGCGTCCGGGCCGCCACCCTGCTATGCTTTATTATTTCAATCCGGCCCGCGAACCTCCTAGTAAAACTCATATCATTTTGTGACATAGACGTAAAAGTAGGTTTCAATTAAGTTTTACAGTGGGATAAAAATGTATGAATATCAGCGAGCGATGATGCATGTATATTTCATTTTTCTTTAACTATTAAGAGATGAAAATAGAAAAAGAGAAAGAGAGAGGCAAAGAGGCAACGAGAAACGATGAAAGGGGGTGAAACAAAGAATCTATGTGAGGTGTGTCAAAACGAATGCTGGATCAACTTACTACTTCCCGTTATTATTTTTTATTATTCCAAAATGGCTCTTCGTCGGCGCCTTTTATAACATCACATACAGAAGTCTCCTGAGAAAAAATATCAGATTTGTAGAGTGTTCAATGCAATTTTTGTACAATTTATTCATGTAAAGAAAAATATAGTAATTCTGAGATTTCGTTTTTCACTCCGGCCCGCGATATCCTTCCTAAAGTCTCATCTGGCCCTCACTCTGAAAAGGTTGCCCGCCCCTGATCTAAACAAAAGATTCTGTTTCTCAGTAAGTCTGTTATGTTAAACAGCGTTCTATTGCGTCCGTTACGGTTGAAAACGCAGTATTGTTTGTCGCTATACACTTGCCTCCCCTCCCATGAGGGCAGAGTTAGACACAAGATGGGGGTTTAATGTGGAGAAAATCCAGGTTAACCCAAAACGAGCCTCGCTGAGTTTAGAGAAAAAATTATAATTACCTCAGTCTAGAAGGATTTCTCTTTTGATGACCGAGGGCAGAATAGATAAAGTGTAGCATTAGAACAGAGTTCGCTCCTGGCCAAATGTCTGAAACACTTATTAAATAATAATCAAAATATTTAGGACACAATATTTTTTAACATTTAATATCTAATAATTAGACTATTTGGTTATAAGTTTTAAATAAGCATTTTAGTTTGTCATGCTTAAGTTTGAAATAGCATTTATTTCGGTGTTCATGCTTTCAGTTTTATATCGCACTTTCACTGTTTTCTAGGACTTAAGTTTTATATAGCATTTCCAGTTTTATATAGCATTTTCTTAGTTTTTTGGACTTAAGTTTTATATAGTATTTTCTGTGTCTTTTAAGACTTTAATTTTGTATAGCATTTTCTGTATCTTTAGGGCTTAAGTTTTCTATAGTATTTTCTGTGTATTTAGGGCTTAAGTTTTATATAGCATTTTCTGTTGCTTCAGGGCTTTATATTGCATTTTCAGTGTTTTTAGGGCTTAAGTTTTATATAGCATGTTCTGTGTCTTTAGGGCTTAAGTTTTATATTGCATTTTCTGTGTCTTTAGGGCTTAAGTTTTATATAGCATTTTCTGTTTCTTTAGGGCTTAAGTTGTGTAAAGCATTTTCTGTGTCTTCAGGGCTTAAGCTTTATATTGCATTTTCTGTATTTTTAGGGCTTAAGTTTTATATGGCATTTTCAGTGTTTTTAGGGCTTAAGATTTATATTGCATTTTCTGTGTTTTTAGGGCTTAAGTTTTATATAGCATTTTCTGTGTTTTTAGGGCTTAAGCTTTATATTGCATTTTCTGTGTTTTTAGGGCTTAAGTTTTATATAGCATTTTCTGTGTCTTTAGGGCTTAAGCTTTATATTGCATTTTCTGTGTTTTTAGGGCTTAAGTTTTATATAGCATTTTCTTTGTTGTTCACAGGATTGAGTTAATATAGTATTTTTATTCAGGTTTAAATTTTATATAGCATTTTCTTTGGAATGTCACGTTCACAATATAAATATAATTTTTGTTGGTTCGCCACAATTAAGTTTTACATGCCATTTTCGTCGACCTGGCACGCTTTAATTTAAAATATAATTTCCGTCTGTGTATCACACATAAGTTTGAAATATCATTTGTAGTTGCCTACACACAACCTTTTATGGTCCATAAGTTCAGTGGTGTAAGCTTCATATACGAGAGTATATTTATGTCTATCTGACGGTCTTTACGTTTGAGGTTGAAATCACAGTTTATCGCCGAACGCGCAGATTGAATAGACGCAGGTTTTTTTCTACAGATTTTACGTTTTAATGCAACTTCTTACAGTGATGTTTACACAACGTTAAACTTCTTACAGTGATGTTTACACAACGTTAAACTTCTTACATTGATGTTTACACAACGTTAAACTTCTTACAGTGATCTTTACACAACGTTAAACTTCTTACAGTGATGTTTACACAACGTTAAACTTCTTACAGTGATGTTTACACAACGTTAAACTTCTTACAGTGATGTTTACACAACGTTAAACTTCTTACAGTGATGTTTACACAACGTTAAACTTCTTACAGTGATGTTTACACAACGTTAAACACGGTGTAAAATTGCGAGTACGTTATTATCTGTCATTTGGTGGCTTCAAAGTTTAATCCGCCATTTTTGTTGCATTTTGTTTAGTTTTTCCCCCGTTTATTTAAGCGACGGTCTTCAGTTGTAGGATTACATTCTGGCATCATTCAGACAGATGCTATCCGCCAAAGAAGAGCAACACCGAAATTCCGTAGGAATTGCGGCTGACCGAACGCTAGAATGTGAAACAGAAACTGGTAGTGAAAGTGAATCTAAAAGAAGTAAAAGAATCAAATTTATTGGAAGAAAAAAAACAGTGATGCAAAAATCATACCATAAATACAAGTTTCAAAGTGAAATACGCACAATATTGTGTAACAGTAGTGGCATCAACTATGATATAGTGGTATATCAATTCTGTAGAATAGTTTTAGAGCCTATGATTTACGCAGGCAGACACAATTAAATACAACTAGCAAACAAGCCGCCCCCAAACTACAAGTGTTATTCTAACTATCGCGGAGGGTCGTTGGGTTTCTAGCTTAGCATCAATTGTATTCCTTAATTGCATGCCGTATGTGGTGCAATTTTAACAAATAGTATTGCATTTAAATCGCCAACAACTTCCTGGAACAATACGAAAAACTTTCTCTGCGCGTTCGCCGCCGTCTTTTAAAAAATGATCTTCGTTGTCCAGCTTTTTGTGCATTTGCTTTTTACACCTGAGGATCTTTCGACGAAGAATCGAAAAAGTTCGTGAAACCTGTGAACCCTATGGAATATTTAATAATTGTTTTGATTTTAATACAAAAACATACAATCAGAATTTTGTTTTGAATAAAAAAGGTATGATAAAACAGGCAGATTATGTCAATTTTAACAATGTTTGCATATTAATATATATATATATATATATATATATATATATATAGTCTCGGAAGTTTTTTTAACCTTCAAAACTGGAAGAAAAAAGAAAAGATTTTTCGTTGAAAGATTTTTGTCTAGTAAGGCAATCAATCTACTGCAATTACTATATTAGTTAACTTCTAAGAATGTACTCTAATATAAATATATTTTTATATATGTTTTTTTATATAAGGGATCGTCAGTTGTTTACCATGAAAACTGTTTCGGGATTAAAAACAAAACAGTATTTCTTTATCATGGCATCCCATGATACATATATATATATATATATATATATATATATATATATATATATATATGTGTGTGTGTGTGTGTGTGTGTGTGTGTGTGCGTGTGTGTGTGTGTGTATTTATCACATAGAGATCTCATATGAATATAATAGTATTTAAACGAATAAAATGAAAAAAAGCCATCATTTACACCATAAAATACAGCAAAGTGAGTTTTCTTACACGTATCTTTTCTTTAAATATTTCAGTTTTGGCTTCCATATGTTTATTTTGGTAACGGATGAAGTAGTAAACAACAAATATACAGGTTCTTCTTCTTCTACTTTAGCTTCTTATTAACAATTGAACTTTCTCCCTACGCCTCGCCATATTCAGCGCGATCACTCTCTCTCTCTCTCTCTCTCGCTATCACTTTCTCTCTCTCTCTCTCGCTATCACTTTCTCTCCTTCCTCTCTCTCTCTCTCTCTCGCTATCACTTTCTCTCTCCCTCTCTCTCTCTCTCGCTATCACTTTCTCTCTCCCTCTCTCTCTCTCTCGCTATCACTTTCTCTCTCTCCCTCTCTCTCTCTCTCGCTATCACTTTCTCTCTCTCTCTCTCGCTATCACTTTCTCTCCCCCCTCTCTCTCTCTCGCTCTCAATTTCTCTCTCCCTCTCTCTCTCTTTCTCTCTCTCTCGCTATCACTCTCTCTCTCTCTCTTTCTCGCTATCACTTTCTCTCCCTCTCTCTCTCTCTCTCGCTATCACTTTCTCTCCCCCCTCTCTCTCTCTCTCTCTCTCTCTCTCGCTATCACTTTCTATCCCCCTCTCTCTCTCTCGTATCAAATGTCTCTCTCCCTCTTTCTCTCTCTCTCGCTCTCAATTTCTCTCTCCCTCTCTCTCTCTCTCTCGCTATCACTTTCTCTCTCTCTCTCTCTCTCTCTCGCTATCACTTTCTCTCTCTCTCTCTCTCGCTATCACTTTCTCTCCCTCTATCTTAGGTATTAAAAAATGTGTCGCGTGATACACTCAAAAGTCGTTTCTAGAATAGTGTCGCGAAATACTCTTTCTTTTTGGTAGAGGTACAAATGAAACATAATAAATACTTCAAATCCTACCATTTAAAGAATCTTATTATCACTGCAGTATTATGACTGTTTTGTGTATGTGTTTCTCGCGTCTACGAAACGTTGATAAATACACGTTGTATTCTTGTTTTTGCTATTAATCGAATAGTTATAGAACTCAAAAATGAATTAAGGGTGAAACAAAACGTTTTCTCTCAAATTCTGACGATATTTTCGTTGTCTTCTTCCAGAAACTTTTCACTAGGAGATATATCTAAACCCGAGCAACGCCTAGTTAATGTATTTATGTAATTTATAAATTTAAGTTTTAAATATAAATAACACGTAATCATGGCCGTTTTTAAGTTATATATTAGAAAATAATGGTTTCACTTAAATTTAGAAGAATGAATTACTTTGTTACTTTGAAATCCAGAAAAGATTTGGAAACTATTAAACTGTAGAATAGAAAGTGATGTGTGCCTTTTTATGTATTAAAGGATTGATAGGTTTGTAATGGGTTTGCATATCCTTTTGACATAGAGATTAAAATAACACTACATTAAAAAAATAATTAGATTTTTGATTCGATTAATAATTTACTTTTTAAGCTATAACGTAATAATAACATGTAACTTTCACAGTTCTTCTTTTAATAATAATCTGGTAAATAAAAACGAAAGCGAGATGATTATAAAAGTGAACAACCCCCGGGCCACTGCGAATATGTACAGCTAGTCAACGACCTGTTACGTTTCGGACCATGGCTTGTCTACAGAAAACGTCATAAAAGATATATACCCCTCTGTCGGAGTTGATGGATGGCGTTATCATTTTATGACGTCATTCTCTGTGCACGGTTATGTCCTACTCTCTCTCTGTTTTGATTAACGTCGTCATCCTTTAGTGACGTTATTGTCTGTGTAAGGTTATGCCCAAGGTTTAAGGTTTATTAGATGACGTCACAGTGCAATAGTGTAATCAGGTGTGCACGGAGACAAACAAACACAGAAGATAAATTGATCACAAAATCCACAGAGTTTGAAACATATTTTAGATCCCAGTTTCGCAGACATATATCATGAGTCGTCTGAATAAAATGCTTTTCCCTTTCTCTGAGTCTCACTATGACGTAATCGATTTGACGCCATTCGCTATGCTCTATGTAAATGAATGACGTCATCATTTAAAACGGCATACCCTTGCGAATTCTTCAGGTTATAACGGGGACAAACAAACCAACACGATCCACAAGTATTGGTAGTAATATATATATATATACATATATATATATAGATATATATTTACATATATATATATATATAAATATATAAATATATATATATAAATATACATATATATAAATACATATATGTATATACATATATAAATATTTATATATATACATATATAAATACATATATACCATATATAAATACATATATATATACATATATATAAATACATATATATATACATATATATAAATACATATATATATATATACATATAAATACATATATATACATACATATATATATACATATATATATATACATACATATATATACATATATATAAATACATATATATATACATATATATATATACATATATATACATATATAAAAATGCATATATATATACATATATATATACCTATATATATACACATATATATACATATATATATATATATATACATATATATAAATATATATTAATAAATATATATGCATACATATAAATACATTTATTTATACATATATATAAATACATATATATACATATATATAAATACATATATATATACATATATATAAATACATATATATACATATATATAAATACATATATATATATATATAATATAAAGAATAGAAAAATGTTCCGACGTAATGGAAAATGAAATAAGGAGAACCAAAATATAAATTAAATATCTATCTACGTTTCACCTTTATTAGAAGGTTTCAACAGCACGGGAGATTGACGAAAAAAAAATACAGCAACAAGTACCAAAGTCTGAAAAATAAATGTGAGGAAGCGCTCAGCAGTTGGCACGCTGAGAAATGTGCTATAGCAGAACAGCCGATCAAAGTTTGAAAAATAAGCGTTCAGAAGTCAACGGTATATATAACGTTCCATGGAACATTAGAAAAATAAATTAGAAAGAGGGGGGAGGACAAGAAAAAAGACACCAAAAAAGAAAGAATAGTAAAAATATGGATCGCAGAAGAGAAACTATATAAATATATATGTATGTGTAATTATGTATCATTGTGTTGAAAATGTATTTATTTGATTATGTAGTTGCTATTCCTAATAATCCATATATAATTTGGTTGATCATAAGTAAACTCATAAAATTTATATATCAATAAATGTAAGATATTTAAATGTAAGTAAATTGTGTATCAATGTGTTGAAATATGTATGTAATACTATCAATTTAATTAGATAATAGCTAATTCTAATTATTTATATATTATATAAATATTCATAAGTATATTCAACATTTTTTCATCTATTATGTTTATAAACGATGTATAATTAATATTGAGTAGATACAAGTTATGATACATTGAAAGAGAAGTTGTAGGAAAGACAGCGTGAAAGAATGATTAACTTAGTTAAAGATATTTGTAAATTTAACGAAATTAGGGTAGATATAATGCGAAAGACGTAAGTGGAGGAGATGATATTAGATGGTTATCCATGGTCAGAGATATATTTATTCTCGGATAAAATATGTTTGCTAATTAAAGGGGGTAGCTTATAGAAACCGTTACGCTGTTTAATAGTATTAGAATTTGTAATGAGTGCTGATTCCAGGAGTCTACGTTTGGGCTTATTAGAGACGAATTATTGATTTTAGTCCGTTCAAAATTGAAAGAGTACAACAGTAGAACAGTTAGTACAACATCAACACTCTTTTGGTCTGGTGGAGTATCCAGTTAAGTGTTGTTACTTGAGGTAACATTACTTGGTGAAGGTGCACCATCCATCGTATGAGCCTAAGTATAGCAGAGTCGAGGTCATCTTATTTGTGCTTCGAATACTATGTTACTTTTTTTGTATTTTGTCAGAGTTAACTTATAGGGTAAAGTATCCTCATGTCAGGTTGTCCTGACAAACCCTTTTACAGAGGGATCGAATACACTAGAGGATGGGGTCTAGTAGGTAATTAAAACCCCCTATATATGTGTGTGTCTATGCAGATGTGTATGTCAGATAAATGTACCATAATAGTTTAACATTGTCGCAGTGTGATATATTCATATATAAATATATATGAATATATATATATATATATATATATATATTATATAAAAAAAGGAATTTATATATATATGTACACATATAATTATTTCATTTATATATACATATAATAATATCGTTAATTGCGTATATATATATATATATATATATATATATATATATATATATATATATATATTCTCAGTATTTACTCCAACAGTGCATATTACGTGAGTAGATCTCTGTAGTAATATGGACATATATTTATGGCTAGTAAAATACACAGGAATGTTCATGTTTAATCCCCGAAGAAAATCGTCAGGCGGAATACATATCTAACACATGAACATTTACATGTAGCTTTCTTGCAATAAATGTTTCCATACAACATTATATATATATATATATATATATATATATATATATATATATATA
>OY744532.1:3801435-3826435 GCA_963556195.1 Sepiola atlantica | reverse complement strand
ATATCAGAACCTGACAAGGCTTTATTAAATAAAATACTAAACTATGCACAGTATAGTAGAAGATGTGTTAACTTAAGTTCGTTACAAACTTTACTTCTGGAAAAAGATCGGAGAAAGTAAACTTTAGAATGGTTCGCCCGCAAAGGCACATCTATTGTAAATGAAGAAGGCCTGTCAATTGAGTCGAGTTGTTCTGGTGATGTAATTGATAGTGGGAGTAAGAACAACTATCAATGAACACCGTAAAATGAGCCATGGCTTAACGCGCATGCGTCGATCTATAATCAGAGCAAGTAATAAGAGTAAGCAGACTCAACTCCATGGGATTGTTTATTCACTTGAAAATCATTGTTAACTTGTTACTCCTATTGTGACTTTATTCCTCTGTCAAGAACACGGCTACTCTCCTAAGGAGTGTTCAGTCACTTGGAAATCAGTGTTAACTTGTTCATTTTCAAGCGTTTATTCTTGTTATAGATTTCAAGAGTGAAAGAGAATTAGAAAGAATCCAACATGGCGTCCAAAGAGTAAGGCATTGCATTAAAGTTCGGATTTCAAGTCTTAAAAAATAAATTAGAATTTTATTTCAGAATATAACATACAAGTTTAGAATAATTAATAAAACGCATGACTGTTTTAATTTATTACAGATATTTACTATATTGTAAATATACTGTTGGTTTTGCAAAACATAAACAACCCAATAAAACACGAATTTTAATTTATTTCAATAAATGTTCTATTAGTAATTTTGAATTATTGATTTTGTCTAACTTTACTGAATTTTTAATCTTTCATGTTTTATTTACTCTTCGTTAAAAAAATAAAAAATATCACTTACTTTTTTGGAAATGAGAGCAAATTATTCAAAATCAAAACGATAAACAACCATATTTTAATTTATTTCAATAAATGTTCTATTAATAATTTTGAATTATTAATTTTGTCTAACTTTACTGAGTGTTTAATCTTTCATGTGTAATTTACTCTTCGTTAAAAAAAATATTACTTACTTTTTTGAAATGAGAGCAAATTATTCAAAATCAAAACGATAAACTTAATCGTAACAGACTGACGAAAATGCTATGTGAAACTTATACGTTACAGACTGACGAAAATGCTATTTCCAACTTAATCGTTAGAGACCGACGAAAATGCTATGTAAAACTTATACGTTACAGACTGACGAAAATGCTATTTCCAACTTAATCGTTACAGACCGACGAAAATGCTATGTAAAACTTATACGTTACAGACTGACGAAAATGCTATTTCCAACTTAATCGTTACAGACCGACGAAAATGCTATGTAAAACTTATACGTTACAGACTGACGAAAATGCTATTTCCAACTTAATCGTTACAGACCGACGAAAATGCTGTGTAAAACTTTTGCGTTACATACCGACGAACATGCTATTTCCAACTTAATCGTTACAGACCGACTAAAATGCTATTTCAAACAAGATCGTTACAGACTGACGAAAATACTATTTGAAACTTAATCGTTAATAACCGACGACAATTCTTTTTCAAACAAAATCGTTAACGACCAACAACAATGCTATTTTAAACTTAATCGTTACAGACCGACGAAAATATTATTTCAAACAAAATCGTTACAGAGCGACGAAAATGCTTTTTCGAACAAAATTGTTACAGACCGACAAAAGGCTATTTCAAACACGATCGTTACAGACCGACGAAAATACTATTTAAAATTAAAACTTGATAAACTAACGAAATGCTATTTCAATCTTTAGCAAGGCAAATTGATTTAAAGACATACGTCCTGAAATAAGTCTTGTAGTTGTCTAAAATAGGATGCTTTTATTATTCCAGTGTTTTGCAATAAACGATCTAATTTCAAAGTGAACTGTGTTACATGCTGAAAAACCGGACAACTGACGGACAAACCTTTCTATAGCGAGTTGAGGACGCACGTAAAGTTCATACAAGATAAGAAACGGCCTTCTCCTTTTTGCTCTCTTCTTTGATACTAGACGCACATATAAAATGAAAGATGTTATTTCAATTCCATTCAACTTGCCAATAAGTAAAATAATAAAAAAAACACATGTTTATATTGTTATATTTAAAATGGCGGTAGAAATTCACACAGACGACCATACATTTGTTCAGCACGTGTACAATATCGCTTTGAATTATTGCGTCATTTAAATATTTACTACATCTCCTGGAATCCCATTCCAAGGTCCAGGGTTCCTGATTAGGAAAGCGACCCTCTTCCGGTTTTATCGAAACAATCGGCAGTGGAAAGGTCTCTGGTCATGCCGGCCCAGACTCTCTTTCTGGTGGTGGAGTTAATAGTAGATTCTGAGGCAGATCACGTTATCCATTGAAAAGATTCTAGGCTAAAATGAGATCACCGTGTAATCGTCGATCTTATAAGAGAGAAAGTTAAGCTTTTAGAGTCGGCTTTCGTAGGACAGATCACATAGTATTGCTTCATTCGCGAGCTAGTCGTTGAACTCTCTCCAAATGCTGGATATTATAAGATATGGAGCAGAGGTTTGTATGTATGCATGTAAAAGGTGAAAAAATAAAATAAATAAATGAAATGTGTTGCAAGAAAGACGGAAACTAGAATCCGTAAAGTTCAGAAAAAGGGTGAAACACTGCGATAAAAGAAAGGAAAAAAATCTTATATTTGAAAACTTATATTTAAAAACTAAGAAAAATGTTATTTATATAACTTTGAAATAGTTTTGGTAACAGACATGAAGGTATAAAGTCTCTATTATATTTTCCTTATTAATTTTTTTCATGTACACATTTATATAGGTAATAATATTATTTGTAAACGTTCATGAACAAGCTAAATAGTTATGCGAATAAATAAAATTTTACTATATAACAAAAGGGAAAGAGAGAGAGGAAGTCATTAATTAATGAACCCCCTATTTTCTTTTTTGTTGACGTTCTTTTATTAGCGAGCCCCAGATATCTCTACATAATAAGAAATACTGATATATCTATCTATTCAGATCGATCTCTTTCTTCATTTCAATGTATGATGAAAGAACGCGTTGTAAATTACCTCTTAAGATAATGACCAATGAAACTCTGTGAATTAGACATTTTATTCGTTAAGAAATCTACTGGAAAACATATTACGTTGAGTAAAATGTATTTTAATTACTCCCTGCACTAACAATCATTTTGATTTTTTTTTAATTCTACGTAAAAAGTTTAAATATAGATCATCCATGATTGTTTCTTCGAGTCTTATTTTCTATTTAAACTTCTCTGATCATTTTACTGGCTAACCAAAACGAAATATTTATTTCACCTTTGTGACATTATGTCACATGCGCCTAGAGTTGGATTAAAAGCGTTAAGATAAAAACATATGATAAATGCTATAGATAAAGGGAAAGTAAGCGCAATTTAAAAAAAAAATGGCGAGCGTTTAAATAAAAGAAGCAGAAGACAGATGTTACGTTGGCTGTACGTAGAAGAACGGCTACAATGCGTATAAACAGTACCAATAAAATAACACTTGAACATCGATTATGATTTCTATTCAATAACACAGAAGCTGGGTCATTTGCCAAGTAACCCAAATGATGGTGGGTGCGCAAGCAGACAGTCTAGAGAGTTGAAGACACCTATTGGTGGGATGCACAGCTAATGACCGGTTTAAATAACAAATCTGGCAATGACCCAGGGTAAAGCTATTTTTTACCTGTAAGTCGATTACTCTGAAACGATACATGTATACAAACACAATGGTAAAAGCTGAGAGCCAGTCTCTAGTCTATTTTCTGCTGGATGAAACAAGGAAAATACTTCAATATCTTGATAAGTATACAGTAGAGAAATATGAAAGCCAGCAGTTAGGCTAATTATGTGGAACTAATTAGATACGTCAATGGTAAACATAAGAGTCTTGTTTAAATGCACACGATGTGATGAAAGTCGGGCGAAAATAAAGATGAAAGGCTATGGCTATATATCATTTTGATCGTACCGTGACTCTGTCATGACGCTACGGGTTGACGATCTCTTTAAGTTTGACTCCGAAAAAAAATAGGGGCCTCTATTCATCCGCTGAAACGAACCTTCTCAAGTTTCTGTTAATTTAAATTAATTAAAACAAATACATTTTTACGACCCCTCGTATTTTTTATAGATTGCTCTACATGACATAGTTATGGGAGAGATACAATCTCAAGTAACCTTACTCTTTTACCTTGACAGACAACCACTTGCTACGGTTGGCTTTCACCGTCGAAATCCACCCTGTCATATACATGAATTAATTATTGATAAATACGTTCTATCTGTAACAGAAACTACGTCACATTTCTCCACTAAATCTTTAATAGTTCGATAATCTAGAACATTGACACTTATTCGGTTTTCTTTTAGAGTAATAATTGCTACCACTATATACATGTAATATTGCTTCCACTATGTACATGTAATATTGCAGCTACTATGTACATGTAATATTACTTCCAATATTGACATATGCTATTGTTTCTACTATATACATGTAATATAGCTACCACTATGTACATGTAATATAGCTACCACTATATACATGTAATATTGCTACCACAATGTACATGTAATATTGCTACCACTATTTACATGTAATATTGCAACCACTATGTACATGTAATATTGCTACCACTATTTACATGTGATAATGCTACCACAATGTACATGTAATATTGCTACCACTATTCACATGTAATATTGCTACCAATATGTACATGTAATATTACTACCACTATGTACATGTGATATTGCTACCACTACGTACATGTAATATTGCTACCAACTATGTACATGTAATATTGCTACCACTATGTACATGTAATATTGCTACCACTATGTACATGTAATATTGCTACCAATATGTACATGTGATATTACTACCACTATTCACATGTAATATAGCTACCACTATTTACATGTAATATAGCTACCACTATGTACATGTAATATTGCTACCACTACGTACATGTAATATTGCTACCACTATGTACATGTAATATTGCTACCAATATGTACATGTAATATTACTACCACTATGTACATGTAATATTACTACCACTATGTACATGTAATATTACTACCACTATTTACATGTATTATTGCTACTGCTATGCACATGTAATATTGCTACCACTATGTACACAGAATAATGCTACCACTATGTACACGTGATATTACTACCACTATGTACGTGTACATTTAATTAAACATCTGTTTAAATAGCTGATATTATTATAAGCCGAGAATTAGTACCAATATACAAATACATCGAAACCAGACAGCCGTTCAATCTGAAAGCGCCCGTGATAATAGCTCGAATTTATATCGATAATAGATTAAAAAAAAACGTATTACCTGATTTTCTTTCTACTTCTAATATACCTAGAGAACTTTAATTGGTGCAAAACACTCGGTGCACATGCTAATAAGTAAATAAACCTAACAACAGAGTTGATCTATAACAGGCCTATCTAGACTACGGTTCAAATATGACCATCAGATACTTATGTCTGGCCTGTAGTTTAAGAAATACAGGTGTCAGTCGGAGTAAGCAATTACCAAGGTTATTAAATACGCTAATGAGATTATTTAAAAGAATATTAATTCAAATCTATTTTGGAATACCTTCAATAAATAATTTATCTTTGTAATAAACAAATGTGGAAAAACAAAATTCTTGGCTGGACTAATATTAAAAAAGAAAATGTATTATTGTACTTTGGATCTAATTAATAATGGATTCTTTTAACGAATTAGCTTAAAGTAAACGTATTTTTTTATTAGGAAACCAGTGTAATTGATAAATGATGCATTTTATGCTTATACTGTAATTAAATAACGTGTGCATTGTTTTTAGTAGATACGTCTATAATTACTCTAATGCTGTCCATTGACCACTAACTCTTAAACCTGTCTTTAACTTGCGACTTTACAAAATGAACTATTTATCAACTCTTTTCTTATGATATCTCTATATAAATTGATAAGTAAGCCATTAACAATGCGAGATTAATTTTTTTTTTCATTAATCTTATATTTCGGAATCAAATTCCATCTTCAGAGGTGACCAGTTATTGAGTCATTTAAAAAAAAATTTTTTTATCAAAAACAAGAATAACCAAACTTATTTCTTTGTTACTTGATAAAACGCCTCTCCGCACGGGTGGTGTTTGCGGCCATGATACAAATTCCGGTGTCGAACGAAGAGCCTGGCTCGATCCTGTAGGTTAAGTAATATTGGTTGGTCGTCCATTTAAAGCATTGTTGGATATGTTAA
The DNA here is from genome assembly GCA_963556195.1 of Sepiola atlantica. Classification (NCBI taxonomy): domain Eukaryota; kingdom Metazoa; phylum Mollusca; class Cephalopoda; order Sepiida; family Sepiolidae; genus Sepiola; species Sepiola atlantica. The sequence continues at coordinate 3,820,128 of OY744532.1, read as the reverse complement.
TAAATTGATATGTAAGCCATTAACAATGCGAGATTAATTTGTATTTTTTTTTTCATTAATCTTATATTTTCGGAATCAAATTCCATCTCTATATTTATTTACATGATTTCCATGTTTCGCACTGTTAGACAAAGTCTTGTTACGGTCGTTATATTACCCAACCTTCTTCAGCTGACCTTTCTCTACATTTTTTACGTTAAAAAAATGTGTAACCGAACCCTTTATTATCTCCAGTGAGTAAACATCTCGACAATCTGGATCAAATAAATTTAAAAAAAAATGTTTTGAGCATTGTTCACTCCAAACAAGGCAGGCCGCCACTGTAGACGTAAGGGGCTACTGAGAAAAAAGAAAAGTGGAGTAGGTTGCGAGGGTCAACCTAAATTGGGATCTGCGCAGTGAGATGTCTGTTTACATTAGTTTTAAATTTCTGCATGTCAGTACTGTCGGGAAAACAGGGGGCAGGGAGGGAGTTCCAGAGGCCAGCAGCATGAGGAAAGCAGCTATTTGAGTAGTTGGTTACCTCCACAGTGAATGAATGGGATTTTGTTGATTGTCGAGCTGATCTAGTGAATTTACGTTGAGGGGGCACCAGAGTAACCAATTCATCGGATCATAATCCATTGAAGTATTTGTAAAACAAGCACAAGGATGCTACATTGCGGCGATGGGGCAGGGACTGGAGCATGGTTGACAGTGAGGGACCTATTAGGTTGGCGACTCTTTTTTGGACCTTGGCAAGAAGGGAGAAACTAGTAGATGATGCACCAGCCCAGATGTGGCAACAATACTCTATGCATGGGCGAATGGTTGCTTTGTAGAGATTATGAATTCGCCAACGACGCCAGACTAACCTTAAACACAGCGTAGAACAACCGGAGCGTTGTGAAAATGATCTAACGTAAGATGGGAAAACAGTCTTACAACTATTCATCATAAATTTCACATGGCATACATGTTTGTATACTTATCGCTTTTTACCCACGTATATATGTTAACACCTTCCGTGGCCATTTAAAAAAAATGAGGTCTTCCAATCGCAAACAAGTTAATTGGTCTTAAATTGAAAACTGACAACAGGCAGTGATTAAAACAATGGTCAAACTCTCAGAATACGAATGAAACAGCAATGGTTCAACAATAAACGCCTCTCACTGGCTGTGGTTCGAAGTAATGCTTTCGACATAATTGATTCTGGCAGTTGCTACACAACATGTTTTGTTTAAACAAAACACAATGCTATTGCAGTCTCACATTCCCACAAATTTGTAACAACATAGTCAGTATTTGGAAGCTCTCCGAAAAAAAAATCATAAATAATCTGATCTTACTGGTTATTATGATTATAGTAGGAGTAGGAGTTAAAGAAGAGATTACATCGATATTGTTGGAAGATTTAAGAAAACCGGAAGTTCATTGAAGCCATACAGATGTGTTAAACAAAAAAAGGAGAAAAACATAATGACTAATTTGTTTTATTTACATCAAAACATTTCTAGTGTATAAAATATCGGGTATTCTGCCTGGTATAATATCATTGTTATTTTAATTTGTAGTATATTCTATTCCCTTGGAAGCATGCAAGGAAAACTGAGGGCCGTAGTTGTCTGTCGAGGTCAGAAGGTCAGATTTGACAATAATATGAACAAGGGAAACAGAAAGTGAGAAAAGTGTGAACCACGGTAGGAGTAATGTCATAAAAAAATTAAAAGTGTGAAAACGACTAGAAGCTGGTTTAACAGGGCGTATGAGATGCGTACTTAACTCCCATCGTCCTACAACAACGACACAGATACACTAAAATAGCAATTTATAATTATTCATGGACGTTGATCTATGAAAATCAGCAGCAACATTAGACGTTTTCTGTTGCCGCCATCATCATCATCATCATCATCAGCAGCAGCAGCAGCAGCAGCAGCATCAACAACAACAGCAGCAGCAACATTCAACAAGATACACCCACTAAACGATCGAACCGTTAATATTGACACAATCTTAAAATATGTTATTAATGTTGAAATTGGATTCTGTATTCATAACCATTTTCGTTTCGCATAGAATTTTTAACGAAATGCTTGGAATAAATAGATAATAATAACATCTCTCCTGCCACTCGAAACGGACAATCTAACAAAGAATAATATTTATATATTAAAGTTCTGCGAAATCAACAAAAATTAAATACATTCACGCAGATTGATCTGTTGGGTTTACGGAGAGTTAGGATTGAACGAATGGCAACACGTCTCGTTTGTTTTTAAACATTTTCATTTCATAAAACAAAACAAGAAACCCTCCGATCTTGTCTATCGTAGCGAAATTTTTATGTGACAAGACAAAAATGCTGTATTGTTGCCTTCTACTAATATCTACAGTTGTTCAACGCCGACTTTTGGCGCTGGCTGAGTATGTATTTCGACACGATTAACCTAATGATTTTTACAGAGATGGAAAGAAAGTGCTGGGAATAATTTCCTGCAGAAGGACTGGCCTGTCTATTAGAGCTTCTGGTCGCAATGAGTGAGCGAGCATCGTGGTGCAGTAACTTGTGAATGTTTCACCATCCGTTGATGGATGACCCAAGTAGAAAAAGAAGAAGGTACACTTTATGTTTGGCTTTTATTGATCATTGTACAAAATAGTCGTATTTTATCTGAATGTGCTTTGATCAGCATTGGGGCTCAAAATATAACCACTACAGACATAACGTTGTATATAACCACAATATGAAGTGATGCATATGAGGAACAAAGAGAGACAGATAGGGTGTAAGGTAAAGAGGGAGGATTCAGCGCTTGATGTTCACCTGTAACTGATAGGGTTTGAAGAAGGTTTCTTACATCAAGTGAGGTAGTTTTTTTTGCCTACTTGGTCTGTAGATATTTTCCCGGAAATCCAACTAAACAACTGCGCCTATCGCTATTATATGCTGACGGAGAAACCGGTGAGCACTAGCGAAATGGCGTGTTATTTTGTTAATCATGCCGGTCCATCGCACCACTTTTGTTGGCGGACATCACGTGGACCATACTATGCGTAACTGATTTTTAAAACAGCAATGTCAACTAATCGAGTTGAATCAAACAATTCCACAAACAGCCACTTCTTTTTTTTCGTATGAATTGCGTTTCGTCTAATGTACCAGTTTTATTTTCCTGTATTCTCTATACTGCCCCCCAAATGAGGAAGTAATGCCTTCGAGAAGTGTATCATGTAAAATGAAAGTATTCTACATTACCTTCACAAGGAGCAGATACAGCCTGTGAGAATGCTCCCCTAAAATAGATAGTTGTAATGCCAGAAGGTGATAGTATCATGATGAATAAACGAACATATTCAACACTGGCCCCCAAAGATGAAGGTAATGCCTTCTTGGATGGTATAATTCCAGAAAACATACTACATTACCCACTTCAAAAAGAGGAAATTATACATGTGAGTATAATTACACATATAAGGAGAAGTTAATGTCTGGAAGTATGATATCATGACCACATAACAAATAGTACACTCCCAAAAGAAACACATGTAAATTGGTCTCATGACAACAGAACAGATACTACATTACCCCCTCCCCAGATGAAGAGGCAATACCTGGGATGATTTCCCCAACCCTTATAAAAAGGGGTAATTCCTTGGATGAAGGTCTTATGACAACAGAACCGATACCACCCTACCGACCCCACATTAAAATATATTCCGAATAAATCAGTGGGGATTGGGTTCAATAATTTAAACATTCCTAGACACACAATCATTATTTTTATGGTTCCTTAGTTTTTTTGCTAAGATCGAAGTGTAGTATTTAATTTCAGTAATTTAGCGAGCTCAGACGTTTTACTAATTTTGTAAAAGTTTGAATCGAAAGTTGTAATCTCATCTAAAATACACCCTTAAAAAGGGGGAGGTAATTCTTGTGAGCACGGTCTTATAACAACAGAACCAATACTATAATACCCAACCCCATTAAAGGATATTCCGATCATATCAGGGATTTTTTTCTTGTAAATTACTTCCCTTGAAAATAAAATTAAAAAAACAGATTTAAAATGCAATCCTTCTGATATTAATTTGTTTTAATAATTTTATAAATAAACATAATAATAATTTAACTATCGACACAACTATTGAGTATATATATATTATATATATATACATATATATATACATATATATATATATATATATAAGTAAATATAACAGTACAAGGTAGAAATGTATAGAACTGAAAATTAATTTATTAAAAACTCTATATAAAATTTAAAAAACAACTTAGGAATTCCCATAGTATTGTCGAAATTTACAGATTACTATGTATACGGTATTTACGAATATTATTAACATTCATATGCTTTAATAAAAGTAAGTTGTTTGTGATAATATACTTACGATCAATGGAAAGCACTTTCGCATTAGTTTATATATATATATATATATATATATATATATATATATATGTATATATATATATATATTTTTTATGTATCGACATATAATATAATAAGTAAATATACTATATTGTGTATTGATTTTCAGTATTTTCTTGAACAGTTCACAAAACGTGAGTATGGCTAGGGAGTAGGTTATTAAAATATATTTATGGCAATTAAGCTACACAGGGGCATCTGTGTCTAATCTCTCTATGTAATCGTTAGGCTAAAGTGACCATTCCCTATGAGAATGAGACGCGACCGTGTCTGTGCACATTAATTTGTATTAATATATTTTAATACCCCACTATATATATATATATATATATATATATATGTATATATATATATATATATATATATATATATATAAATTTGGGAAAGTTAATTTTTAAGCATCTTTTGAATTTTAAATATAGAGATAGAGGAAAAAAGCCTTCATGAAAACCATGCGTTAGATGCAGATATTTTTTATTAAATTAAAATAAAAAATGCAAACATTATTTTCTTCTTGTTCATCTTGACTTTTTTTTACCTAATATTTCGCTTGATATAACAATCCCCGACAGAGGTTTAGACGAATAAAATAGGTTAACTTTTTTTTTTCGTTATAATCCTTCTTGGTCTTGAAGTAGTGGCGTCCGATGTTCTGGACTAACGGTGCAAATGTCTGTTTTAAATTGAAATTAAATCGCGCATGGTTGCTGGTAGGTATCAATATGGGAAAGTTCCTTTTCTTAAGCATCTTTTGAATTTTAAACATCAAGATAGAGGCGAAATGCCTTAATAAAAACCATGTGTTTGATGTAGATATCTTTTATTAAAATCAAAAAAAAAATAAAAACATTTTTTTCTTCTTTTCATCTTGACTTTTTTATCTAATATTTCGCTTGATATAATAAGCCCCGACAGAGCTTTAGACAAATAAAAGGTATTAAACTTTTTTTTTTTTTCGTAATAACCCTTCCTGATCTTGTAGTAGTAGCGTCCGATGTTGTGGACTAACGGTGCAAATGTCTGTTTTAAATTGAACTTAAATCGCGCATGTTGTTGGGCGTGTGTGGAAAATAGGAGGAGCAGTGACTTACAAGAGTGTGGCTTCTGGCGACGGAGGATGTTCTTCCCACATCTAAGACGAAGGACGTTTGTCGCAGAGAATTTATATCAGTAGGGGATGTCGTTCCGTTGTTATATAAACCTTCCTTACTACTGAAGAGCGTTACTCGTCAATTTGTCACCACACTACAGTAGTTATTAGACCTAAGGAGAGGGTCGCGAAGGAAGTTTTTATTTTTATCGCAACCTTGCTTTTCAGCTAGCTTCACTCGTGGTTACCTATGATTTTTTTCGAGAGTTGCTAGGGACACGGTCTAGGTAAATGGGCGTATAGAGTTGCGATTTTCGAAGCATTTGATGCAGTGTTTGTCTTGCTACTCTAGGACAATTCGAAGGGGAACATCAACTCCACTTCATAATGATGATAAATAAATTTAATAAACTAATTAGCAACAAAAATCTACATAACGTTATACTTTATTATGTCAAAAGCAACGCCTTATCATAGAATTGTTTGAGGGGAATATTGAAATGGTGTTGACCAGTGATCTTGCTCAAAGTAATAATACGATACCTAACGGAACAACACCAAGTAGTTCATTAAATTGATAAAAAAACATATATATTTTAATTTTTCTTTAAAAATAAAACAAGGGATATAGAAGGGAAAGTTCAGATCACATTATTATATACATTTTTTAAAGTAGGACTGCATTGTATTTAAGATCTCGACGGAGACGTCTGTTTACATCTAAGCTGTTTACACAGAAAGTAAAACCCACCACTATTAAAATAAATAAACAATAGATGTAAACAGAAAACAAATTATGTAAAACTTCTATTTCCTTATAGGTTAAATAATTGTGGAATTATTATATATATAAAATAAAAGTAGAATTAAATAAACTGTTGCATAAATATTATATTGTAATTCAGCTAAAATGTATCGAGGGAAACCCAAGTGGGAGATATTACGATTACTGGCCGGATAGCAAGAATACGTATGAAAAGTTGTTAGTGTAAATAAAATAGCTAACTTTACTAATTATATAAAAACTGTATGTGATTACATGTGAAGATATTTAAAAAAATATTTTTTAGGAATACTACCGATTTTTAAATGTTATTGAAATAGTTCATTGTAGAAGGGCTTGATGGATATAACTGTGGACATCCGGTTGTCCGGTTAAACGGAAGTTGGTAACCGCACGGATATACAAATGCAAGAAAGGTGTATAAAATAAGGTAAAATTAATAATTAAAACCCGGATGAAAAGTAAATAATTCGGTCGAAACAATAACAGACGTTAAGTGAAACATATATTTTAATACATGGGTTTCGGAGTGAATATCCAAACTGATGATGAGCGAATATAAAAGTCATAGCGAAACGCACATAGCGTGCGTATGTCGTGACTAAGACAGATATGAGATAATAGCTACATTTAGACAAAAAAAGTAAATGATGATGATAGTAAGTATTGATTGTAATTCATGCTTTGCTTGCCTTGCCGTTCGCTGTCTTTCTTTGATTTAAGTATTGGAACTTAGGATACCATACCAGACAATGAATGCATAGGATATGGGTGCATTTTACAAATATCTTGGTGGCAAGCCGAAATAATTGTATGCTGAAAATGAAACAGACTTTTGTGAAATGATGTTAATCTGTCCTTTCTAATATGTAACATGGTTTAAAATTAAATAAAAACATGTTAAAGCTTAACTCTAGCCTCACACTATTTCTCTATTACAATTGATTTATGTTATAAAATGTATATTTGAACATGAACAACTTTAAATATAAATATAAATACATATATGCATATATTGTGTATTTAGATAGAATGTGTCTATTTTGAATAACGGGCAGTCGTGTTGTTTAGGTGTTGGCAAATGGAGCTAGTGTCGGAGAGATCTAAGGTGAGCCTACGGGGGATTTTTGTGGTAGTAAAGCCGATGTGACAGTTACTTTTGTTTTGTTATTATTGTTAATCCCACTTTTCCTAATTGGGAGGCTTTGTAAATCGTAGAGTCATCCCTTAATTACCATTTCTCGCGGGTCAACTGATCCGGTATGTAAGTATCAGCCAGCACCGTATCTATGTATTAAAGAGAAACTTTGTTTATCAAATATACGCCTGCAAAAGAAAACAATCTACTAACCAATTATATACTAATAGAAACATAAGTCAGTCGTGAGACTGCATAACTCTGTCTGACAATGTAAGGGTGGGACGAAGTTTTATCTGCGTTTTACTATTGCATATTATATGAAGGATTCCCAAAGTTCTGCTATAGAAACGCTAATAACTCAAACACTATTTATCTGATCAGGTTGAAATTGTGCATGGTGTTTACTGTTATCAAGGAGCATCGGCTACAGACATCAAATTTGTGAAAGTAAGAAGTTTAAATCTTGTCAATAGTTCAACCGTACCGAACACTTCAAGGTAAAATTGAATGTCAAAATAATTGAAGATGCGGGACTCATTCTCTACAATTTATGCAAAGTAGCGAATCTCTACAATGAACAAGACCGAAGTTATCGCCCAAACGGTGACGTTCACCGTGACCTTGTACTTGCCCTTTGACATACATACACCCAAAATAAAATATATTCAATATAAGGCAATGACAAATATTTTTATCATGTTTTGTAATGATTGGCCAAGCAACGTGAAAGCTACGCTGTACACAAACAAACATAGTGACAAACCCAACCGAAACCTGTAACGGAGAGCGGCCGATTGAAGTAGATGCAGACACTTGTCGGCGCCGTTCAAAGAGGCACCGTCTCCTATGCTGTGTGTGTGGGGCGAACCCGAAAACCCTCGTTGCCGACATAAAAAGAAAGAGGAGTGGGAGGAGAGAGGCGTCAGAAAGTGAAATAAGATTTTAATTATTGTATTTGTTCATGCAAATTAGGTTGTTTGCATGCGTGGGATTTTCGTTATAATAAGAGAGCGAAAAGTTAAGAGTCAGTTTGTTTTTTCGCGGATATCGTTCTGAACGCGTATTGGAAAGCGAGCAAAAGAAAAGAGTGCGGGATTTTCTTTCATGTTGATTTGAAAGACGTTTCTCTTATATACCGTTGTGAGAGACGGTTTTTTTCCTGCCATTTGGACTTGATCTTGGCGACATCTCTATTTAAAGATTAGTTCGTTATTCTTTTTTTTTCTTACCTCTGCTTTTTAGGATGGAAAAATACGTACAATTTCAACATACAATAACCCAACGACGGTTGACATGCCGTAACAGCCAATCAATCATTTCGCCGTGTCTGTTTATCGTAGAACATAAACTTATTTCACAGATGGAGCAAACATCTGAAAGTATCTACTAACAATCTCCTTCAGTGTTTATTTGTGTGTCGAATTAGCCTCCTTTGTTTAATGTTAAATCGAGCCACTATTCTAAGGGGACCATCTTGAAATGCTCGATAGCTTATTTGAACAGAAAGTGGAAGTATGGTATTTGGTCGTAAATAACATTTGATTGTTTTTTTGTTTTTTTCTTTCAACGAAGAACGTCTTTAAAGGGGGGGGCGCAAAGCAACGAAAATGATTAACTGATCCATTTCTAGTCTATTGAAGTCGTGCTCTTAGCTATCTACACAGAAACACTAAGCTAGGGAAATATATAGCTATATAAATAGTTACCAATTTCTCCACGCCCTTAACAATTCTACAAAAATACAGCAAAGTGTATGTTCGTCGATCTAAAAGCTATAGAGTCTTAAACTAACATACACCATGTGTGTGATGACGTCGGCTTTTGGTATTGTTCCACTATATATGGCAGTCCGTAATCTTTAAGCATGCGTTCAGTCAGCACTAATTCGCATAACCTTCTCTAGCAATGATTATGTGGGTTTTATTCTTAAGTATTAGCTATGTGATAATTATTGTATATCTATAAAATACTTAAATTAACTCAAAGATGATTCTCAGTACATATTTTACGTCATTAATATTGTGTGTATCTATTTACTTCATCTGAATACGAAACAAAGAGCGGAGTGAATAGCCATATATAATACATTTGACTGAAGAATTGTTCTTATTGCTTAATATTTACATTGGTTAAAATATTATAATAGTTCCTATTGAAAATTAAAAAACAAAAATTTTTCTAATTTTTAGGTAAATTCGTTATATAATTTTCGCTATTCACAATATTTAAATTTTCTGAAATACCATAATAGTTCATATATAATAAATAACATTTTTCTAACTTTTAGGCAAAATTCCTTGTATAATTCGCGCTATTCACAATAAGGGTATGAATGTATAATATATAGACACTAAACTTTTAAAAAATATTTGAGATATTTTAGCTGTTGGATGTTGTTACTTACACATGGGTTACATTTAAACGTTAGTTGAATATCTTTAATGGATAATATTTATTTTATTAGTCGTAAACTACGTAAATTGCCATTAAACATTCTCGCTAACGACTATACCGATTTAATGGGATCCACTTCATGCATTATTTCCCCTAATGAAAACATTCCAGCGATTTGCCAAGGACATTTTTTACGACAGCTATACAACAATTTTTTTTTGATATTAACATTTTTCTTTTACTGCATATTACCTTTTTGCTCCCTACGTTATTCTGACCATCTAAGCTTCCTTTTTTGATTATGCTCTAATCTATAAAACATGTAGATAAGTATTTATTTTCTATATTCATAATTTCTGCCTCACACTAATTTGTCTTGCTTTTGTTGTAGTCTTATTCTCAAGTTTATAGTAGATGATCTAAGTAAATAAAAATGTAAACATGCCCTAATTATTGTATATCTATAAGATTCTTAAATCAACTCGAAGATAATTCTCAGTACATAATTTACGTCATTAATATTGTGTGTATCTATTTACTTCATCTAAATACGAAACTAAGTTAGGAGTGAATTGACATATGTAATCAATTTGACCGGGAATTTTTCTTATTGCTTAATATTTGCATTTATTAGTATTGAGGTAATGATTTGGGCTATATTTATTTACAATATGTAGGTTGTTCATAAAATTGGAAAAATAGTTTGGAATAAAGATCCAACCCCCAGAACTACGTGGATTAATGAACCTCAATCACTCTAAATTAGTCTACTATTATGTGTTCATAGATATTAAATTGGTCAGTATATTATCCAATATTATGTTTCATGCCTAGATTCCCGAATTGGTAGATAAGACCCTCCTCCATACTGTTAGAAGAATTGCCCCCAGAAATATATTGGTTGGGGTGTTTATATATTATTCGAAGTTTAAAATTTACAAATTAGTTTTATTTCACTGATCTTTACAGACCGAGTTAGGAGTTACTCCAAGTAATCAGTAAATGCACACCATCTTAACCTTACCTTCAATAATGTCAATACAACAAGTGCACGTATATATATATATATATATATATATATATATATATATATATATATATATATATATATATTAAATATTTTGATATGTTGATATTTTTTATATTTTTAATATAAAACTAAAACTAAAAATACATTAATCACCTAAAAAGTAGGGTAATGGATTCGTCTAAACACTTTAGAATGCAGCAACATTTTTGTAAGTAACGGATAAATGTTATTAGACAAACAAACAACACAGGTAAGGAGGAATTTTTATTTTTTATTTATTTATTTATTTATATATTATATGTATATATATATATTTTTATTTTTATTTTTTAAAATGTATTTATTTATTTATTTTAATAACCAATATACGTTAGCAAAACATTTATACGGAACAAAACTTAGATTTAGTATACGGAACGTTTATGTTTTTGCCTTTTAAGGGAAGTGGGGTCTGATCAACTCTGCTGGGAAGCCATGAAATTAAATACTGTCTTTTTTTTTTAAATTCCCGAAACAGTTTTTCATGGTAAACAACTGATGATCCCTTAAATAATGCTAGAAGCAAACTAATATAATAACTGTAAAAACTAAATGGACTTACATGAATAAATTTTCTACTGAACGACTTGGGACTTAATGTTTTTTTTTATTTTTATCTATTTATTAAAAAAACATTTTTGTTTTGTTTTAATAGTTGAGAAACTTCCGAGGCTATATATATATATATATATATATATATATATATATATATTAGAGTGCTTGTCAACATGAAACATTAAAGTAGCGTTCATATTAGACGCTAGATGATTCATGGTTTGATTCATGGTTCATGAAACTATCTCTTATATTTCATCGGTTATATTAATTGCCAGCTATACCCTATTTCATTTCTGCTACAGACCAACCTAAAATATCCCCCTTCTATCTTACTTATAATCTACCTTCCGCCCATTTCATTCACATAGGATTAATTTAACGTATGCCGTTACCCCTATTTATGCTATACATGATCTCATACATGATCTCATACATGATCCATGATATTCTTGTTATTTATCTTATTTTTTTATATCTTATCTTAAACGTTTTTTTTACTGTTAATAACTCTCTACTTAACGTTGATGGGAAGTTATACTTCTAGGATCTTTATTGATCTGTGACGTGATATAATATATGCAGGTTTATGCAGACTTATTCTAAACAACCTCTTGTCTCTTATTTCCTAAGGTGACCGTGGACATAACTATATGATAAGATTCCATACCCGCAAGTACCCGTGACGCAGTGGATATACTACTAAGTATAATTCAGTTCTAAGTGACAGTCATCTGAAGGTTGACGGTTCAATCCTCAGTGTGGGCGATACGAAGAATTGCGAATTACTGAAGACGTATTCCCAGCTATGACAGATGGAACGAGAACATGCTTCCCCCGTGGATTAAATAAAAGGTTCCGTTCGAAATTCCGTCCAGATTCCCGAGTTCGACAGAAAGATTCCCGAGTTCGAAAAAGTACACCCAAAGAAGGTGGGAGGTTACATCGGCCGAAACGTTGTGATGAAACACCCAAGATGAGAACAGTAGTCCGAACATTCCAAATTCTAGGAATAATTGAGTAAGTTCTCAATTACCGGATTAAGAGGCCAAACTATTTATTTTAATAGAACGGTTATATACGTTTGTAACCTTTTGACTATATATATATATATATATATATATATATATATATATATATATATATATATATATATATAATTATTTTAATAATAAGTATTTAAATATAATCTACATACGTATACGTTTCATCCTTGCGGAGTCATCAGTGTAGAGTTAACCGTTCAAACCAGTCGCATGATTCAAACTCTGGAACGAGAATCACCTTTAACTCTAATTCTTTAATCAATAAAGGTAAAATGAATGTCTAATTCACGTGTCTAAAATGCGGACTGTTATATTTGACTGTACGAACAGTGTTCTAATTCAAAATAACTTGAATTTATAGCTCAATAACTTAAATAAAGATTTCTCGTCGTATCACGACGTCTCAGTATTGTCAGATATCCAAATAGAGTCAAGTGTATAATTATATTTACAGGATTATTTATAAATTGGTTTTAGTATCTTTTATGTTATTTTTGATCTCAATAAATATTCGATTGACAGTAACACAATAATAATTAAGTATGCATGTATTGAAGATACGTACAAAGACACACAATATATTGTTTGATCCTGTTTCTGATACGATAATAAATAAACGGATATAATTTAGACTAGCAAATATATACTTGTTTGCCTGGAGGGTTGTATCATAACGAATAAACATACACTACACTATACTATACTAACTGAGGAAGTAATGACTGGGAAAATGGGGCATGACAACAAAACAAATAATACACTATGACGAAAAAAGGAGGATGGTATTATAACAACAGAACAGATATACACTAGACCCTGTAAGGACAAAGTAATTTCTGAGAGAAAGGTATCATGACAACAGAACAGATACAACACCGTTACCTCCTCGGAATTGAGCATTGATTAATAGTACATATGTTTGAAATAGTATAGTAAACTGATTGAGTATTAAGAGATAGTACACTTAGATAGAACACTTAATAGAAATACTAGTAGAGTGTTGGCTTCAGACAGACATATACCAAATCTCGATTAGCAATAGATGTGTAATAGAGCCTCTTATGAGGACGCATCTGAAAATAATAACCTGTATTCTTAAGATGCGTCCATCTTTACGGTTCTTCCAAACTAAAGCGTGATAAACTAACGAACATCGATTCCTACATTTAGTCCAGTCTATCTAGGGTGTACAAACTTTTTAATACATGACAGAAGAATCAAAACTGAATTATTATAAACGACCGAACCGACCGACGAACACTGGCTTTTATATGGATAATTATACACAGCTAGAATATACTTAAATACACTGAATATTTTTGTTTGATCTATTCACACGGGAGGGCTTTTAAGAACTTAAATAATTGATTAGTAGAAGAACGAAAAATACTCTATTGGGACAGAATGTATAAATTCACTCAATTTAAGAGGATATAGTTGTTTCTTAGCGTAAAAACGCCAAAGCACTGTACTGACTCCGTACCAAAGCTGAACCGATTACATTAATTTGAATAGGTCAACCAGCTGTCTCAAGTGCTGGGTAAATATTTATAAACAGGCGACGTGTAACAACTTGGTGTTGCCCGATAGATTTTAATTTAATTTTTGTTTCGCTGTTGTAAAAATATCTTTTTTCTTGACAATTATAATTTATTTTATTAAAATAGGAGTTTTAATAGTAATTGTCTATATCTCTGAAACGAAGTGTTTTCATTATGGATTTCGTGTTTGGACTTCCTCATCTCGCCTGCCATTTCACAACGTTTCGGACGTTTTGCCATCCCTGTTATTGTCACAGGGGTACCATGCTCGGACACACTCGTTAATTCTCCGTTGCTTTCAATTATATTGCTGCTACTGCTGCTTACCGCCGTATTGCTGCTTTCGCTGAATGTTACTTTCACTGCCTTCGCCCAGGATTGAACTTAGTTCCTCTAAATAACTTGCAACATTCGAACTCACGGCCATGTGTCACTGGTTGGCAGAACGCCCGAAATGTTGTGAGCATGGCAGCCAAGATGAGGCAGTCAATCCGAAAACTAAAATCCATAAGGATTTTGAAAGTTAAATTTAATCAAGGGAGGCGCGAGAGCGCTCTATCCCTTAATAGACTTTTCAAATGGCCTGTGCTGGAAATCTCATTTCTTTGATTAATCATAACTCAAAAACTAATAAACTAAATTAGTTAAAACTTTGCACAACATTTTTATTTGATAAGTGCTATAAGTGTGTATAATTTCAGCATCATTAGTCAAGGCAACTTATAATTATTACTACATTTACGATATTGGGACATACAATTATAAACTAAACTAAATTATAATTATGAACATATAACTTAATTTATTCAGTTATAAATGCTGTTTTAATCTTCAGAAGACTATTGGATGCAAATTGTATCCCAGACTTTCAATTGACTAAGGATTTTAAAGCCAGAAATAATGTTCCATACCAATGTTTAAATGCATCCATATTCAGTTGAAATGTTGAAAGCTTGCGAAGAAATTAATTCTTTTCTTGTTCAACTACTACCAACAAATCAACATGAAATAGATTGTGGTGAATTAAATTTCGTAGTTAAAATATTTTTGAAATATTTTGAAAAGATTTTTAAATTTTCGTTTTACTTTGCGCTATTGTATTCGATAAAAAAAATAAAGAAAAACATACTAATTTAATGTGTAATAGCAAAGTTACGTGTATGCGAGAAAAACACGTGAAGTTGTCTCGTGTTTTTTTTCTTATAAAGATTATTATCAGTTAATATGCAACAAACTGATGACAATAGTGGAGATGGCCTTCTGTGAAATTACGTCTAAGGTACCTGCAAACGATGCAGCTGTGAAAATGATAGCCAAGATATTTCTAAAATGGTGTTATCAGCCGGATATTGAAACATTTATCAAGAAAAATGCCTAACTTTATTTAAAATAATATTATAAAGATAATACGTTTATATATATATATATATATATATATATATATATATATATATATTATTGATAACAAATAGAAATAATATTCCAGCGTACTGGAAAATGGAAAAAAGGAAAACTAAAAATATTATTTATGTATTCATCCCCTTTTCATCTTTATTTGAAACCAATCAGGCCTTCTTGAAATAAAGACGAACCGTTGCTAAATACAAAAATAATATTTTGAGTTTTCCTTTACTCATAGTCCACATATATATATATGTATATGTATATGTATATATGTATATATATATATATATATGTATATATATACATCATCTCAAGATCTTAGAAACAATTTATATTAAGTCCTTGAGACCTTCTCTTTGCAAAGAGAAAATCTCCTCGGGCTTAATGTTGTTTCTATTTGACTGAACTTTTTTTTCTTTTTTTTTTTTTTTTACCCCTTTCCCTCGCTATAATTCTCATAGCATCTTTTTATATTTTTTATACATTACCTCGATATTTGGCTCTGTTGAGCGAGGTACGAAACCGGTCAGCTGCCCTTTCATCTTTTTAATTTCTTAAATTCATTATGAATAATAAATATTGTCTCTTCAATGCTATTTTAAAGTTTTGTACGACAAAGAAAATATTTAAATACTTCAAGACTAGGTACAAACCCGAATTAATCAGTAGATTAAATTCAGTACTTCAGATTAAAAGTAAATTAAGAACTGCTCGGGCTAACGAGACCTTCCTCCATTCTTGCTTGAGTAATAAAGTTTGTCCCCCTTTTATTTCATTTAGAATTAAGAGGGCAAAATTACATCCTGGACAGACAATTGAAAATGCTTTCATTTCCAATTTTTTGTCAAAGCTTTCTTGCGACATTGCACGACTCACTAAAAAATACCACGAGTCATAGAAGGAATCTATAGGCACTTTGTCGTTCTTTGACAAAATCAGATTTATACGATATGTTGCGGCTATTCACGAACGTAGCCTTTCTAGGTTAACGTTAAAACATCAGAATAAACTGAAACATTTAATTTTTAGAAAGTTTGGCTGTTCGACGAACCCGAGTTTTAGTCAAAACGTCCTTAATATTTCTTCTACTCAGTTGTCCCCACTTGAACTTAACATTCTTTCCCATGGTTTAGACTTCTGTATTCCTCCTACAAATACTAAACGTGAAGAAATATATTCTGAATTCGAAGTCCTTTTTGCTCAACTAGCAAGACTTCAACCTACATCCGACTCTAAGGTTAGTGATCTAAAGGCAAAGTTGAATGACTTTGCACATTCGTATGCGGGTACACCTATTTCGTTTTGTGAATCAAAATGGCGAAGTGAACATTTCCGTACCATCAAAGCACTTCGCAATAATAAATCTTTGGTCATCACAAAACCTGATAAAGGTTCAGGGGTCGTTATACTTAATCATTCTGATTATGTCAATAAAATGGCGACTATTCTTGAGGACACCTCACAATTTATTCAGTTAGGTCCGGTAAATACACATGACTTCACTGTATCTATCGAGACTAAATTCCAAAAACGTTTAGTTAAGTGGGTAAAGAGTGGAGCTCTTCCCACCAATATTTCTAAAATAATTAGACCCACAGGTTCTATTCGACCCCGTTTGTATGGTTACCAAAAACCCACAAAACTGGGGTACCATTAAGACCAATATTATCGATGATAGGGTCTACCCAACACAAGGTAGCCAAATGGCTTGCCACTATTTTGGAACCAGTGTTGAAACACTATAGTTCATTTTGCATTAAAGATTCTTTTTCATTCTCCAACTTTATGCAAAATTATTCAGATACTGATAAATTTATGTGTTCTTTTGACATATCTAGCCTGTTTACCTGTGTTCCCCTTCTTGAAACGATTAATATATGTGCTGATGCCTTATATCGTGGTCAACTGCCCATTCCTCCTATTCCTGAAAATGTTTTCGTGGAGTTGATGAAATTTGCTACGATGTCGGTTGAATTCAGTTTTGACGACGTTATGTACAGACAAATTGATGGTGTATCTATGGGCTCTCCCTTAGGACCAGCATTGGCCAATATTTTTGTTGGTTTCCATGAAGAAGGTCTCCTATCTGGTCCAAATAGACCAGATATCTACTTTCGTTATGTTGACGACACCTTTTGTCTGTTCAACAATGAAACGGAAGCGGACGTTTTTTTTACGTCCCTTAACAATATTCATCCAGCTCTTAAATTCACTATTGATAAGGAAACTAATTCTTCACTGCCATTCCTTGATGTATTAGTTAATAAAACTTCCTGTGGTTTCTTAACATCAGTATATCGGAAACCTACCTTCACTGGTCTTTATACTCGTTGGGACTCATTTTGTCCCACAAAACAAAAATTTAATCTTATTAAGACCCTTACCCATAGGGCCTTAAAGATTTGTTCGAGGACCGAGCTGGATGAAGAAATTAAATTTATTACTAAGACCCTCTGTAACAATGGCTACCCTTTAGACATTGTACAATCTACGATTAAAACAAAAATATTACATTTTTACAAAAGCAAACCAGCTTCTGTAGACAGATGCCCTATTTACCTTCGCCTACCTTGGCTTGGTAATATTAGTGATAGATTCGCCAAACAAATCTCTTTGTCTGTACAACAATGTTATTTTGCTGCGAATACGCGTGTTGTTTTTTCCTCTCGTCCAATCTTAACTTCTATTCGAAAAGATGTCCTTCCCCCTCATCATAATAATTCCATTATTTATTTATTTAAATGTAGTTGCTGTATGCACTACGTCGGGATGACGTCACAGAGATTGGACATCCGGGTCGAACAACACGTGCCCACAAAAATTCGCAATGGAAATTATTTACCAACTGATGATTTGAATAATACTTATTGCTCGTCGATAGGTCAACATCTCATAAATAATCGCACCTGTGCCTCTAAATTCAGTGTCGACTTATTCTCCATTCTTAGTTCGTCGCACTCCCCTTATCATCTCAAGATCTTAGAAACAATTTATATTAAGTCCTTGAGACCTTCTCTTTGCAAACAAAGAGAAAATCTCCTCGAGCTTAATGTTGTTTCTATTTGACTGAACTTTTTTTTTTTTTTTTTTTTTTACCCCTTTCCCTCGCTATAATTCTCATAGCATCTTTTTATATTTTTTCTACATCACCTCGATATTTGGCTCTGTTGAGCGAGGTACGAAACCGGTCAGCTGCCCTTTCATCTTTTTAATTTCTTAAATTCATTATGAATAATAAA
>OY744532.1:3735000-3798735 GCA_963556195.1 Sepiola atlantica | reverse complement strand
GAGTTCAATCCTTGCTGCAAGCAATAATAAATAAGAATCACATAAAACGAACACCTCTACCCGATCATAGCGTACAGTGAAGTTGGATTCTCAACCTTAAAAACGACCTTGTGTCTAACATTGCTCTCATGGGGAGACAAGTAAATAGGATATAGTTTAGATTTGTGCCATCGTGACTTTAAATAAATGCTTGTACTTTGAAATTAATTTTGTTTCCTCCCCTTTTTTTTACCTCTTTTCCTTTCAGTGGACTCTTCTATGATTCTCATACCATTTCACCCCTTTATTAATAGCGAGATAAATGTGTGGAAGGTGATTATGGAACTGTCCTGACCTTTTCGCGACCGGAGGAATTTTTCTTTTTCTTTTCTTTTTCTTACCTATATTTACCGTTTTTTTGTTTTGTTTCTTTTCATTTTTGCGAAAACAAATAAAAGTCTGTTAAGTTTGTATCTGAGGATGAGAATATGACTGTGGGCATCGGGCAGACTCCCGAAGGTAACAAGATAACCCTTTTTCCGTTGGCTCAGTTCATCAAGTATTAGGAAAAGGGAACGCAATCTACCTACGTATCCCGCTACCCAAGATACCCCCTTTTATTGTTTCCTTTTTTGTTGCTGTTTTTATTAGTAGGGTATCCCCCTAAGATTCCCGGTAAAGATGTAGTAGTCTACTGTAGCGTTTCTGCTGGGACCTACAGCAGGGTACCCATTACCTAAATCAGGGGTGTCAACGTTTTGTATCCCTCCCCTATACATGAATTATTTTTTTCACTTTTAATTAAGATGCACCAGGTTCCTTAAATTATGATGATATTGAGACATTTGCCAGTTACGCAGGTACGATATTATATATATATATATATATATATATATATATATATATAATTATTAATGACAATATATGTATTAGCATATACTATCAGTACCCTTTTACTTTGCAGTCTCCTTAAAAGATTCAGCTCGATGATTGTCAATTAGTGACAACAGAGCAAATATAATTCAGGTTCATATTATATTCCAATAACCATGTTTTTATTTTATTATTTTTATTTTTATTTTTTCACATTTCCAAAAAAAATAACATTTCTGTGAAATATATTTTTTACTGTCCGTTGTTTGGCACAAGACAAATGAAACGGACCGTAAAAAATATATCTCACAGAAATGTTATTTTTTTTGGAAATGTGAAAAAATAAAAATAATAAAATAAAAACATTGTTATTGGAATATAATATTAACCTGAATTATATATATATATATATACATATATATATTGATATATATATATATATATATATATGTGATTTTATGAAGGCTTACCAAAGCATTCCTTTCAAGACACCAATGATCACCATTAAAGATATTTTTTCTTACAAATACTATTTATTCAAATTAAATGTTTTTTCCTACACGTGTTTCACTACCAAGCAGTTACTTGCTTGGCAGATCATCAGGGAAATTAAATGTCTGGAATACTGGTTTCAACTGCCGACAAAACACAATGTGGCGTTGTAATAGTTGAGGTCACTTAAGAAAAGGAGAGGAAAAAAAATATATATAATAAAAATAAAAATAAAAATAAAAGTCAAACTTAAAAAACAAGGAAGAACAACGGTAAGAAAAGAAAGTCCTAGAAAAGTCTTAGAAAAGTAGCTTGTGCATTATTTCTTCCACCAAGCTAACAAGCAAGTAGTCGGTCCCAAATACATTCAATAAAAACACAAAACCGGAACAATGTGCGATAATACACTTTCACGTTAGCTGAATAAATCCCCCCCCCACACACAATAAAACAAAAGAACTAAATCATTCAGGATACCGCTCACAAGTTACCATTCCAATCCAATGATAGTATGGGAATTCTAAATCCAACTTCTCACAAAGAAAAGTCAACACAAATGTTCGTCCGAGTTCAAAGAGTCTTATTTCAATTGTTGATTTATTACCCTTCGAAATAAACACACGACGAGTTGAATGTCAATCCCGCAAAAAACTCCCTTCCATCAAGAAAAAATCTTAATATAGAAACTATTTATTCAAAATACTGTTTCTAAAATTATTTATTATTAAACCTATTCCTTATAGAAATTAATCATCTAGTGTCTGGGACGTCATTTTACATTTTGTGAAAATATCCTTCATTTAATTAACTGCCGAATTGTTATCGTTTTGTTGTTTAACGAAGCGAAAAAAACCTATCCCGCAGAATTTGTTTTTAAAAAAATTATTCATATATCAAAAATAAACTGTTATTATAAAAAGGCCTTCTACAAAAATCTAGTTATTATTTTAAATCATTTAAAATATTTCCTTAACGGCTGTGTCTGTTTGTAACTCTCTGTGGAGAATATTATTCTATCTTCCATAAATAAATGTTACAACGGAATATCGTTATCAGAAATCTATTTTCTATTTTGAAAAAAAACAAACTTTTTTTTAATGGACCGGTTTATTCTTTTGTCAACTTTACGGGAAAATATCACTCTTACTCATTTAAATGACAGGAGACTTTATTATTACTAATTTAAAATCCCGTAGAAAATACTTTTTATAAAAATCCAATTGTTTCTATTTTTAGAAATTAAGTCCGTGTCGGCATGCATGTTTTTAAAATTATTTTTTCCTTAATTACTTTTCCCCATTCCTGCCACCCAATTGTTTTATTTATTTTAATCTAATTAAAAACTAATTTAATTTAACCTAATTTAATTACAAAGTGATAGCATCCAGGTTGCTATTTCTTATTTTTCACTTAAAATTACTTGAAATCCCCAATGATCTGCCAAGCAAGTAACTGCTTGGTAGTGAAACACGTGTAGGAAAAAACATTTAATTTGAATAAATAGTATTTGTATGAAAAAATATCTTTAATGGTGATCATTGGTGTCTTGAAAGGAATGCTTTGGTAAGCCTTCATAAAATCACATATAAATGCTCTGTACTCTGTAATCGAGTATCATCGAGCTTGTTTTTTATTGGAACAACCCCGGTCTTCACTGAATGATCTATTTTATAAGTGAAAAATCTAAATATATCTATATATATATATACATATATATACATATATATATGTATATATATGAATATATATATATATATATATATATATATATATATGTGTGTACATATATATATACATATATATATGTATACATATATATATATATATATTCATATATACATATATACATATATATATATACATACATATATATACATATATATATATACATATATATATATATACATATATATATATATACATATAACCACTCCTATATGGATATACTACAAGACAACTACACCAGCGTGTAAAAAAACACATGAACACAAATATATCTTCCTTCTTCAAACATACTTCCTCATGCAATACTACACAACAAGACATTGACGTTTCCATTCTAGCCTCGACCAGGAACCTAGGCGACCTAAGACTGATATAAGCTATTCTCATTTCCAAACATAATACAGTATTGCACCAGAGACACGAATTAAATTCTACCTTCATCATATAACCTACTCCCTTCAGAACGCATCCCCCAGATAATAACCCCCCAATCCCCCCATAATAAACACTATTTGCACAAATCATACCTATTATACTAAGAATTGACCATTACATTAGTAAAATAAATGCAACAAACAAAGCCAATTTACAAAATTTCCTTTATAAATTAATACCAAAGATAACAGAGTTGCGTCCTTTTAACCAGTAAACCGATCAGTCTCTATACATAAAACAAAAGACACTTAAGAGGTAAATAAAAACCAATAAATAAGGATTAAACTTAACCAGGCATAACTAAATTATAATATACTGCACCGACAACAAATAATTAGCTATCTACAGCATATATATATATATATATATATATATATATATATATATATATATATATATATATATATATATATATATATATAATCTAATGTCGGAATCAGCCTGTTGACAAACATATATATTATAAGTAACATCAACGTTTTATATACAATAAAAAAAAATAAAAAAAACAATAACAATAATAGTAAATATATAAATTTAAAAAAAATTAAATAAATAGAAACAACATACAAATACACATATATATATGTATATATATATATATTTAAAAAAAAGAATCTATTCAATTTTCCTCTGAATACTTTACCCTGAACACTTCCGGTTTACCCCCCCCCCCCCCAGCGCTCTTGGCATTTTCTCAGAATCCGGGATTTTTCTTTTATTTTAAAGAAAGAACAAAAATCTCTCGAAATATATCAAATTGATCCTTGATAATCCGGATATTACAAACTAACACCCTTGCTGTCTAGAACATTAAACAAACCTTTTCGATCTATATCCGACTTTTTTCGGTTTTGTTTTGTTGTTCTTCTTCACAGCTTCCAGCGATCACGAACTTCGCATTGCTTTCAACCTTTTAAAAATCTTTTATTATTACTCCAGCAATGCTTCCAGCAAACTACCAATTTCTATTAATATATATATATATATATATATATATATATATATATATATATATATATATATATCCATATATATATATATTAAAATAAACATAGTTTGAGTATCCGTCAATTGTTTCAGAACATTCTCGGCTTCTCCTCAGGAGTATATCAGTATATCCATGAGTAGGAGCCGACAAGGTTGTGAAACAATTGTCGAATACTCAAACTATGTTTATTTTAATGTAAAAGTTCTAATATATATTGAGCACTTTTCAAAAGTAATGGTTTTGTTCATTAAGTGAATATTTGAACTTAATTAATAGTTATATATATATATATATATTTATATATATATATATATAACTTCTTTGTAATATAGAAGGAAAAATCTTAGCAGAGTGCTCGATTAATTGAGAATTAAAGTTAAAAATTAAAAATAATGAGCGTAATATTTATTTATTTTGGTACAGAAAAAATAGTACAACATTCGTACCGTCAGTTTCAAGCAAAGAAGGACTTAACCTTTCTGAAACAGATGACAATAGAAGCTGAAGAGAGCCGGATAGCTAAGTTCTTGAAAACGACGGTACGAATGTTGTATTAATTTTTCTATACAAAATATATATATATATATATATATATATATATATATATATATATATATATATATATATTACTATTTCATGTATCCACATGAGATTTTATAAGGAGATATCATTTTTTATGTATGAATTTTCAGTATTTACTTCAACAGTGCTCGATACGTAAGTAGAGCTAGGTGGTAAACTACATTTTCATAGCTTACTATATATATATATATATATATATATATATATATATATATATATATATATATATATATACTAGTAAAATATCCATCCTATTAGTAAAAAATAAATTCTACTGACCGATGAGTGTTGTGGCACTTGTATATTCCCATACTAAGATAAAAATAAAAGTATAACCCAACAAAGACCTAGCTTGAAAATCATTATCTCAACTTTGATGATTTGAATTCTATAAAATGGGAGCAAACCATTTTGTCAGTAATCAATTGGTGTTTAATATCTATGGATCAAATTTAATGCAAATATTTAAATAATTGTATTTACAAATAAGGGGAGCGGGCCCATATTCTACATCTTTCAAAAGCTTTTCAAATACTTTAAAGAAACTGAAATTTGAGGAATATCTATTAATTTATGTCTTACACCTGTTGTTAAAATGTAAAAAGATCTGGCTATCTAAAGTTTCAGTTACATCTTCCACCGATCTTTACCCTCTCTACATAAAATTAAATTAAATATAATGACGCACACATTTCAAACCCTTCCAAAAGTCATAATGTTCGCGTAATTAGTGTCGAAGTATATATATATATATATATATATATATATATATATATATATATATATATATATATATTTGTGTGTATTTAGGCAGCATATTTTCATTCAGGCAAACATTATTAAATAACACGGAGTGGTTTTGTTTGATGCGACTTTTTTTATTTTTTCAATTTTCCGAATTGTCCATCTAATGTTTCGGTCAAATTGATGTAAATATGATCCATGGGTTTCTTGTTCCATTCTTTTTTCTTTTTTGCAAGTACTTTCGATTTGAATCGTCAAATCATCTTCAGGCGGTATTAGTTTTAGTGTCTTTACAAATCATGACTTTACTGTTGTGCTCATTTTTGAATTATAACGGCAAGTAGTTCATAACTTGAAAATATATATATATCCATACATATACATATACATATACGTATATATACACATATACATATATATATATATATATACATATGTATGTATGTATATATATATATATATATATATATACATATGTATGTATGTATATATACATATATATATATATATATATACATATGTATGTATATATATAATATATATATATATATATATATATATATATATATGCTAGGTACTGAATACATTCGTCGACCATTCTTGGCAAGTCTTCTATCTGTGCACGCTTCTAGGTACATATAGATCTTAATTTCCCTTTATTACGTTACAGTTTCCGGTAGCCGAGTGATATGCTGACTGCTTGAAGATTCCAGGCTGCCTCTGTGAAGCGGGTTCGTGCCTCCTGATCGTCCAAAATTGTTACTTTAGTGCACTGATGAGAGAAATACTATTATAAAGTGTATCATTTCTTACTAGATGTAGATGTATTACGTTCACCTTCGCATTGTATGTTGCTGGTGCCCTGATACGCGGCATAATCACGTTAGCACACCGGTTCTCGTTACATCAACGCAGTTAAGCAACGTTGAGTCTAGTCAGTACCAGATGGGTATTCGGTTATTCTCTTTATTTTTGATAAAAAACTTTTTGTCATCTTCTCGAATTCAATCACAGAGAATTCTACATTAATATTTAAAATATCATTTTCCCTTATGACTTTACAGTATCAATTATCAAACATTGATCTTAAGATAGAGCGTTGTTTTAAATTGCATCCCTGGACATACCGACAAACACAGATACATATAACCGCAAATATAGTATAAGTTCCAAGTGTTTTTTTTTATAGTTTTGAACTCATCTTATGACGACTTTTCTATCTCATACAATTATCAAAAGACGTATATTGGCCTGTGTGCGTATGTTCGCAGATATTATTTAAGTAAAGGAACTACTGAAACATTCTAGTCATATGGCAAACTAATAAACACAAACAACTATTTGCATAGTAACCTCCACTACAACAGCAGCATTACAACAGATCATATGAATGATGTTTACCTACGTCCCCCTTTACGTAGAATATAAACAAATCTGAAATATCTCAAAACCATCATACCTTACCTAAAATGCTTGATATTAAATACTAAAAATAAAGACTTTAACGTATTTTTTTCCTATGGTATTAGTGAAACTTAGTCAATATTATCCGAGCTCTAAGCCCAAGCTGGTAACAATTTCGTCACTTCAACTTCTACAGAGAGGTTGAATAACTAAGAGACTGACAGACAAAAACATACTGAATTATTATAAAAAAAATTCACCGAGACAGTTTAAGCAATGTTTTATTGTATGTGTTTGCACGCAATATTAAAGGAAATTCAGTTTCCTTGGCAAACACACGTGAATACAAGTACGAGAGAAGGGTTGACACGCACACTTCTTGCCGAATGTACTTTGATAACCTTATTTCCACTTCGCGCCACATGCAATCATATTTGAATTGTAAAAATGTGAACATACACTGATTCGATGCACGCGAATAAATAAAAGACGTTTTTAAAAAAAACTTGCAACAGTCTGGTTTTCACAAACACGTTCAGCATTTGACTTGTATACATTCATTTCACAGTTTGCTATACGTAAACAGCGTCATGATTCTTGTATTAAATGCGGCAAGGTGTACCGATGAGAGGCTTGGTCTATCGGCCGGTTTCTCCATCAAACTTTCAGGCTTTACTATAAAATAGCATTTTCATCGAGAAGCGCAGTGATTGAATGGACACTTCCGTATTCTAGATACGTCCAATAATATCTATAAAATACCCTGTCGGTCAGTATGCCCCATTGAAGTTTGAAATGACACTTTCATGGCTATATTTATTACCTACTAGACACCATCTTTCATTGTCTTTGGTATCTATGTAAAAGGATTTGTCAGGAAAACCTAACCTGAGGATACTTTACCCTACAATTAAACCATTACCAAATATCTAAAATAACATAATATTCGAAGCTCAAATATGATATTTTAGGTTTTGCTATGCAGCAGCTTATACAAGGAATGGTACCCTCTCCTAGTGGTGTTACGTTAAGTAACAGCACTTAGCTGGATACTCCACCAGACTAGATGAATTCTTGTCCTGGAATCGGGTAAGACAAAGAGACGAAAAGAAAGATATAATATAACATAGTTAAGTGGTCAATTGGGGAGAGGAAAATGTTCTTAACTTCTTTACTAACTCAAGGCTTGAGAGCTAAATGAGTACTTTATTGGAACAGGCGAATACATATGTATATCATAGATAGATCAAGTGTTTGCCCCAGGATGAGGCACCTTGATTTCTGAGAACTTCCACTGAAGTAAAATAAAACATAAGGAGAGTGAACATTATACCTCTGTTTTTACAACCACATCACACGGCAATTACAAATACGACACAGTAGCAAACTATTACACCCTACCCAACCACAATGTAAATAA
This sequence comes from Sepiola atlantica, assembly GCA_963556195.1. Taxonomy (NCBI): domain Eukaryota; kingdom Metazoa; phylum Mollusca; class Cephalopoda; order Sepiida; family Sepiolidae; genus Sepiola; species Sepiola atlantica. The sequence goes on along the minus strand of OY744532.1, from coordinate 3,790,090 downwards.
AAAATAACCTCGTCCTAATAGCTTTAATGATGCAAATACACATTTAAAAAAAATATTGGTTAATCTAAAACTTATAACACAGAAAAAAAGTTAAGATTAATGACCGATCACCGAATACATATTTCAGAGAAAATACAAATTTCTTAAAATATTTTTGAAGAAAGATGAAACTAAAAATTAGGTGACAGTAAGGGGATCGCGTTGATTAATCCACAGGCAAAATAGTACGCGCACACCTCGTTAAAAGCAAACATTTCAAAATAATGAATATACGAGGAGTCAAAAAAGAGTATGATTGATTCGAATTTTTAATATTTTTTTAAATTGTAAAGTATAATGCTTTAAATTCTATACAATGCATATAATTGTAATAAAATATATAATCGTAACAAATATACACAAGTCAACTTTTGTAACACACTATTTGTAACGTTATCCTAGTTCTTCTATGGCTTTTAAAATGCGAAAGGTATTGCAGCAACAACTTTTACATATTAAGCTCCTCATTTAGTCCACGGAGCTGGATGTCATCAAAGAACATTAAAAAGTGAGAAATGATGCTTCTACATGATTCGAAAGTGTTTCTCTTGTTGATGCTATACATAGCATAGTGTATACTGTCATAAATGAATTTAAAATAGTAAAACATGTGAAAACGTTCATCGTATTTCACTGCTAATTCAGCAAGGAGATATGGTTACATTGCTAGTAAAAACGTAAACAAAGATTTGCCACAGAGTTTGAGAGATGAGTTATTTGTATGATTTCACTTTTCTCTAGACGTAATGACTCGTTAGTCAATCGATCTAAGACGACACCCTTGTAAAGGGGTTTCTTTTCTGAGGCACAGGTTCAAATCGTGTACGAGTCTCATTTCTCACATTTGTTGTTTTCTATACAACAGTAACACCGCTTAATACATTAAATAATATTAAATTATATATGCAGAGCGCTCAATCACTAGTGTCAGAGCATATGCACTTTAAGTTCAATTGATACTATTAACTAGTTTTATCTGCCATCAATATCTTCAGTTTCATAGGAACACTGCAAACCTGACCAACAGGGCTAAATATACCAATTGTTATCGATTCTTCAGTCGACGTTATCATAGTATAACTCATTAGTGGATAGAACGTCGGATAGAGGTCAAAGTTAACTTTACTCTAGGGATCGAATCTTGTGATCGGTGAGACATCTAACTACACTGATGAGTCTTAATTAAGATAAAATATATATTTATGTTTATATTATATTAGAAAAAGATTATGATAAATATATATATATATATATATATATATATATATAAGTATGGACATATATATATATATATAGCTAGTAAGCTATACAGAAAGGTTTATGTTTTTATCCCGAAAGAAATCATCATTAGTCCGATCGTTTTCTTTTGCGAATGATACATTATCGTTTCTGTGTAGCATATTTGCCATAAATATATTTAAACACAACTAATTTGCTCCACTAGTTTATTAAACACTTTTGAAGTAAATACAAATAAATATATATGCACTATATGATATTACCTTATAATATTATATGTGTTGAACGAATAATTAATTATATACATAACTATATATATATATATGTATATATATATATATATATATATATATATATATATAACATGCTATACAAATATTCATGGCAATTAAGCTACACGGAGGCTCCCGCGTTTTATCCCCGGGGGAATCTTCAGGCTAAAATGCATGGAGTTAGTTTGCCGGGTGTTTTTACATACACGGCTAGCTAGTTAACCAATCAGATTCTTTATTGTTCTCTCAGCCTATCGTTGGGCTTCCCACGAACAAAGGTGGGATTAATGTTACTTCCTATATCCTGTTCTATTGTTATGTTTTCTATAGAATGGTCTATATACTGTTTCCTTTGTTGTATCAATATAATGGGTGAATTTGTTTTAACACGTGGTTTCTTGTATTTCTATTTTAGGTTTTAATTTTTAAATTGTTTGGTTTTTGTTTAGTTTAGTGTTTTTACACATTTGTTTATTTATTTACTTATTTATTTATGTATCGTTAGCCTATTTCTGTGTAGTTAGCTGTTTGCTATCTCACTTCTACAGTTTAATTATTTCGGGGGTCTTTAAAGTTTAGAATAACATTTTTTTCATTCAGACATAATGTACACGGGTCGTCTAAATTTCTACATGTACTTGCCTGTCGTATTATTTTCCATTGAATTATTGGTGAGCGTCCATTTTCTTTGAGCTCCTAATAGTGATTTGCTAGTGCGGTTTTAATTCGACGTTCTCTGTTTTTAAATGTGCTTTTGTGGTCATAATATATGGTTTTAAAATCTAGGGAGGGCATACCTACGTAGTTCTTCTTGTTATTCGGTCTTTCCTAGATAAATATTGTGGATTGGTATACAATACTTTTGGTTAAGCATTTTGTAGTGGACAAAGTGTACGAATCATTCAGTTACATCTTTTTTATCTTAATTGCTAACTTTTTTATTTCTATTGGTTACTATTAGTGTTTTGTATATTTCCATTTGCCATGTAAGATTAAAGATGTTACTGCATAAATCGTACACTTTATCCACTACAAAATAAATTCCTAATTAAAAGTATTGTATACCAAGTCAGATTCATAGTATATTCCAATAACCATGTTTTTATTTTATTAATAAACCGTAAAAAATATATCTCACAGAAATGTTATGGTTTTAGGAAATGTTAAAAAATAAAAATAATAAAATAAATACATGGGTATTGGAATATGATATGAACATGACTTATATTTGCTCTGTTGTAACTAATTGACAATCATCGAGCTGAAACATTTAAGGAGACTGGAAAGTAAAAGGGCACTGATAGTATATGCTAATACATATATTGTCATTAATAATTATATATATATATACATATATATATATATATATATATATATATATATATGTGTGTGTGTGTGTGTGTTTGAGAGAGAGACACACAGACAAAAAATGAAAATAGCGACAATCACATATATTTATACAATTGGCCTATTTTTAATAGTTAACGTACAATACTTTTGTGTACAAACATCATTGCCTTAGACAAAAGTTTCTCTTGTTTAAGCAAACAATGTTTATGTTGGCAAATACATCGAATTCTTTGATGAAACGAAAACCACTCACAAGTGGTAATGTTAAAGATGGCACAGATTACATACAAAGGAAATATAAGAGACACATCGACTGATGTATCAAGAGGACATAACTAAAGTGGGAGAGTCGGAGGCCATATAGAGACGGAAGATTTTAGAGGGGTGATAGACATATATATATATATATATATATATATATGATATTTTATGTTATATATATATATATACGGTAAGTTGAGATAAATTACATTAGAATATTATTCATATAATTTCGAAGAATTCAAACACAACGAATATTTGACGTACGATCGTTTCGAAAACAATTTGAAAATGTTTGTTTTGTATAATATATTAGATGATTCAACAATTTCCTTCCATCAGAGCACCGTCATAATATACTCACTTACGGATGGTAAGAAGAACATCATCTTTTAGCATTACTTAAAAGAAATCATATCCCGTTAATGTGGGAAAACCAGAACTTTTTATACAATTTCACGGTACTCAAAATTTATGATAGAACATAATTACAATAATAGTATGTAAAATATATAGTTTACACAAATTTAAAATATTCAAATCTAGAAATAAGAAAATATAGATAAAATAACATATTGTAACATTTTAAATTAAAATTTAAACCAGTGATTAAATATAAAATAATAATAGAAAGAAGAAGCTGAAAGATAATAAAATAAAATACTAGATATAATAAATCATAAAAGCAATAAAGTAGATTGTAATAGTAGGAACAATTAAAGTAATTTTTAGATAAATAATCTATAATAGTAAAAACACAAACAAGCGACAAAAAGAATTTTAAAGTTATAATTATACGAAGAAAATAACTTACAATGATACGGATAATAGAAGACTTATGAACAATTAGATAAAATATTAGAAAAAATAAATAGAAAAAATATGAAAATTAGAAAAATATATAAATAATTACAAAAATAGAAAAATAAGAAAAAACGATAATAATTATTATTAGGAAAATAATAAGATAAAAAATCAGAACAATTGAAAATTTATTGAAAACAAAAATTGTTATTTAAATATATCTCTGCTAATTAAACAATATATATATATATATATATATATATATATATATATATATATACATATATATAGTAAGTGTATTGTATTAGTTTCTGCAGATGTAAATCCGTTGACACTCACCTGTTTATAAAAAGTGGTCAATAACAAGTAGAGCTGTTCTTACGTATACATTTTTATTCATACAAACATTATTGGTTACATATGTGCATACATGTTTCGGTTGCACTCCTCACACAGAGCCAACTTCGTCAGACCAAAGAAGACAGAGAATGTTAAAAATATATATAGAAATATATATAAATAACATAAAATGAAATACAAACAATTTCAAATTGCTTTCATATCAAAACAAACATTTTAAAGAATACATTCAAAATATTTTAACAACACATTATAGGAATTAGAAATTAACAACAATAAAACAAATAAGAGATATACCCTTAGAGGCTAATAATTATAAGATGTAAATAGATTGGGAACAAAAGTTAAAAGTGAAATAAGATGACGTTTAAGGAAGCATATTCAAAAGTAGTTATCCCCCAAAAGGTTAAGAAATACCTAAAATGAATTAGAGTATATTAGAATAAAGCTGCCATACAACCCATCCGGAGAAATCCAAAATTCAAAATGAAATAGATTTAAAATTAATTAGGAATAACGGCTAATATTAAATAATTTCAATTTTAATTAGTGATTCTAAAGCGATTACAAATTATAAATGATCAAAGGGAGATAATTAATTAGAAACAAATATATTTAAACATAGAAATATTGTATATATATATATATATATATATATATATATATATATATATATATATATATATATATAAATAGATACAGAAACACACACACATATATATACACAGGGTGATACATAAGTCACTTCACTTAACTATCTAAAATGATTACCATATGAAGCACAAACATACGATGAACTCCCATAAATGAATTTGTTAAATAAACTTTCTGTTTTGGTATTACCGTATTTTTTAACTTTAGAATTTCAAAAATAAATAGCTAAGTGACTTATGAATCACCCTGTATATGTATAAACACACTCACACACACACACACACACACACACACACATATATATATATATATATATATATATATATATATATATATATATATATATATATATATATGTGTGTGTGTGTTTATCGTTCAAGTTGGAAAGTTAATAAAATTGAAATATAAGCCAAATTAGCAATACAAGATTAATTAATTTTTTTTCTTACATTAATCCTATCGATTACGGAATAAAATTCTTCTTCAGGGGTGACCAGTATTAGGTCATTTTTTTCTTTTTTTTCATCGAAAAAACAAGAATAAAGAAACTTATTTCTTTGTTAATTTGATAAACGTCTTTGATGGTACGACGTCATCGCCTTGCTGTTATGAAATGGCGGGTAGGATTCAAAACCGGTGTCGAACGAGAGATGCGTTGGCACTCCGTCGAGTAATGTGTGTGTGTTTATCGTTCAAGTTTTAAAGTATTGCATGGAAAGTTAATAAAATTGAAATATAAGCCAAATTAGCAATACAAGATTAATTTATTATTTTTTTTTTCTTACATTAATCCTATCGATTACGGAATAAAATTCCTTCTTCAGGGGTGACCAGTATTGAGTCATTTTTTTCTTTTTTTTCATCAAAATAACAAGAATAAAGAAACTTATTTCTTTGTTAATTTGATAAACGTCTTTGATGGTACGACGTCATCGCCTTGCTGTTATGAAATGGCGGGTAGGATTCAAAACCGGTGTCGAACGAGAGATGCGTTGGCACGCCGTCGAGTAATGTGTGTGTTTATCGTTCAAGTTTTAAAGTATATATATATATATATATATATATATATATATATATATATATATATATATATATATATATATATGCAACTAACATGCAGAGATGCCTAAAACTCACATACATACTACAAAATGTGAATAAAATGTGAATAATTCAAATTAGATTATTTATAAATTTAGTATAATTTATTGTTGAATAAACGACTAATGAGATCAAAATAAATGGCATATATAGATTTTTAGAATAATTATATCAACAATAAAACTCGTACTCCCAAATAAGGGAGGTGGAAGGGAATTATCAGTGTATAAGATATTATTTCAAGGATTAGAAATATAGTTCTACAAATTATTAAGATAAAGTATTTATTATTTTAGGAGATGACAAATCACCAGAATCATCAATTAAGATAAAATTGTTAAAACGTCAACACCATTTAAACTATAATTATGAGTTTAATTAATAAAAGATACTTCAAAAAAATCAATTTAATACATTTTAACAAATTAAATTAATTACTAATTTATAGATTTTCCTACAGAAGAGGTTATTAAATATTAGTCTAAATATACATATCTCATACATTATAGAAGTGTGTTTTACTAAAAGACTCAAACAACCCAACGAAAGTAAGTCTAAAGGCTAGGAAATAGATTGCTACAACTTGAAACAAAATAACATATCTATATTTATATCTAACACAAGATTTACTCTGGGAATCTATTTATAGTGAACATGAAATAACCTTAATTAACATAAATACGATGGTTAAAGGTAAAAAAAGAGAAATAAATAGTAATTAAAGAACTTTAAAAAGATAATACTTGTACCACGATTTGTGCAAGCAATATGATAATATTCCATCTTTTTTATTTAGCAAAGGACCTCAATATGTAATGATTAGAAGTTCATTATTTCTACATAGCGTACAGTATTGGCCTACAGTAATTAATTGCGATTTAAAGTTTAAGCAAATATTTGTATCCTTAAGATCCCAAATATGAGAAACCAGAGATGTGTATTTAGAAAGGTATTGGTTATTAAATGTATAAGAGTGATACAAGAAGCCAGCCGTTTTACTTATGTAAAGAGCTTCATTTAATTGCAGTAGGACTGTTATTGTTATTTAGTTCATTGCTGTCCGAGATAACATCATAATTATTACTAGTAACATAATTTGAATTTATATATATATATATATATATATATATATATATATATATATATATATATATATATATATATATATATATTTATGTGTGTTATATTATTTACCGTAGTGAAAAATTAAAAAAAGGAAAACTGATAAGTGTTTATATGTTTATCGATGTTTCGTTTTTTTCAAATGACTTTCTCAAGATGACTGATATAAAGATAAATATTAAATTATAAAATAAGTTGTGTGTTTATGACGTTGAAAGAATTTCTGTTTCGAAAAAAAAAACATAAAAATTCCTTTAATGCATTATTCTTTCATAGCTAGACTCATTACATACAATGAAATAAATACTTCCGAAAGATTCTTAGAGTCAGCACTCATTATTATATTTGATACAATTAAAGAAGCTGTTTCTCTTTGTATCAGCAAAATAAGACATACATAACAAAACCTACGCTTTGATCCAAGCTAGCTTTTTTGTTATCAGATTCTCTACAAAACTTGGTATACCTTTCCATTTCTTGTAAACATCTATATCAAATGCATTCATGCATGCCACTTCATAGTAATTTGGTGAATGTTCCGAATCTGTTTCAAAAACATTTTAATTTCAAACAATGGTTTCTGTCAATCCCCAGAAAACATTTTCTCTTGATAATAAATAAATAGTGTTAGAAAAGGCTTGTTCGGTTATTTCCAGTAAACTAAATAAAAAGAACGAAACACACAAACACAAATCCAAACCGAAACATCGAAATTAGTCTTTTCATTTTACTTATTTATACATATGTTTCATGGATTAGGCGTACTATCGTTTCTAAGACAATTTTTTTTATTTTCTTACGTTTTACTTTTTAATTTTAATATATTACTTCCTCGGCAGCTTTTACAAAACCGCTAACCTCCTAATTGTTCTTTTTATTTTTTATTTATTATCTCTTTTTGATCCAAGCAGTAAAATAATTTAAAATCTACTAGTTACATTCTTGTTTAAGCAAAACACACAAAAGGAACACCAGAAGAGACTCGAAAAAGATTTGTTTCAGTTTCCTTCATAATGTCATCCACTATTCTATTGATAAAAAGAATAACATAAAAAGCAAATGACTAAAAAAAACATACTTTTATCCTTTCCCTACCCCTCATCGTTCATGATGTCAAATTTTTATTTCCGCCAACTGTTTCTTGTTATCAACCAGTATCAACGTTTAATTAATTTTCGTTGTATTGTTATTTGTTTAAAATGAACAAGGTCGTATGTAATATTCTTACTTTAATTTTCTGATTATTATTATTATTATTATTATTATTATTATTATTATTATTATTATTATTATTATTATTATTATTATTATTATTATTATTATTATTATTATTATTATTATTTGTACCCACTAGGAGTTCTCACACAGATCATCAGTGATTACTCACCGACAACCGGTGGTATTCCCTGGAGTCTGAGTGACAACAATCTCCCCAGATTTCCAATATTGCCCATCTCTTTTCGATAGCCACCGCAAATAACCTTACAGTATAGCAACAGCCGTTTACCATTGATTTATCTCTGGTAAGGAGCATTGATCTTCTCTGGGATTTGGGTGGCAGTAAGCCTCCCCAATGTACCAGCACTCTCTGCACTTCCAGTGGAGGTCTGGTGTGTGCTGTCCCTCCTCTATCTTCTCATCCTTCTTGACCCGATGCAAATATTTTGTGTGGGGTCAGCCTAGGCTAGTACAATTTTTTTTGGCGGGGGGGGGGTACGGGTAGCTGATAGGGTTTCTTGCTATTTCTGTTCATTGATTCATTTTTGTGTCAGTTGAGGCCGGTGTAATTTATTGGAGGAGGGGGCTTATTAAGTGATGTTTATTGCAGTGTATGTTCCTTTGTTTGTGATCTGTTATTTCTGTGTTTTTTTTTCTGTAGTTGATTCCATGTGACCCTTCGTAGCTTATGCGGGTTGGTTTTCCTATTCGATGATTTTTCTTTAAGATTGCAGCTGTTTAAATTATTGCCGCCATTTTTATAGTGTCAATGATGCTTTTGATTCCAATTTCTTCCAGTCTATTTTCCAATGTTTTTGGATTGTTCCACGTGCTCCTATGATTATTGGTATTATACTGACTTTCTTCATGCTTCATATTCTTTTATGTTCTCTGGCTAGTTCCGTGTATTTGCTTCGTTTTTCCGTTTCTTTGATCTTCACTGCGTCTGGTGGAACGGCGAAATATAATATTTTGCAAGATTGTTCCTTCTTATCGATTATTATAACACCCGGTTTCCTTGATTGTATGAGTTTGTCTCCTTCTATATCCATATCTCAGAGGATTTCGCGTTTTTTGTTTTCCAGTACTGTTCTGGTTTATGTTTGTACCATTTGTCTGTGTATTCGAAAATTCAATTGTTTGCGCAGTTCCCGGTTTACTGCTTTCTCTACACAGTCATGTCTGTTCATTTTATTATTTTTCTGCTAGTTTGCTACATTCACTTATATTATTTGATTTACTGTTTCGTCTCTTTGTCCACACAGTCTGCATTTATTGTTTTCCTGGGTTTTATCTATTTTAGGTTTAATGTAGTTTGTCCTAATGACATTGATCTGTGCAGCCATCAGTAAAGATTCCGTTTCTCTGTTCAAGTATCTGTTTCTTAGCCATGCCCAGCTATTTTCGTTGGTTTCTTCTCATGTCAGTCTTCTGAAGCGTGCATGTAGTTGTTTTTCTTCACACATTACTTTTCTTGTCGTTTTCTTCCTGATTTCGGTGCTTCCCGAGTTGCTTCTTGGGGCGCTGTGTCTAGTTACGGTGATAAGGATTTCCGTGTGTTGAGTTATGTATTTCTCCAGCTCTTTTTTGCGTCTTACACACACTTATCTATACTTACCAGTCTTCTTCTCCTTTCGTTTCTTTTCATGTAGAGTCTGTCCGTATCGTCTTTTGTATCTAGTGCGTTGTGCATGGTCATAAATTTTCTAGTCATCTGGTCAAGGTGCCTGAGTTCTTCTTTGGCCCAGCCTATGAATGGTCCAGAGTATCTTATTAGTGCTACTGCCCAGGTGTTTATTCCTGTTACTAGATTCCTTCTATATAATTTCGTTTCTAGGAGTTTTCTTGTTTTTCATAAATATTATTTTCCAATATTCTCTTTCATTTCTGTAGATTTGATGGTGTCTGCTTCCAGAACTCCAAGATATGTGTAGCTATCCTGTTCGCCTAGCGCCCTTATTTCCTCTTTGTTGGGTAGTTCCATGCCCTCTGTTGTCTCCAGTTTTCCTCTTTTTTAGTTCCAGTAGTGCACACTTTTCCATTCCGAATTCTATTCGGATGTCCTGACTGAAGATTCTAGTCGTATTTATCAGCTTTTCCAGTTCCTTTGTGCTTTTTGCAAATAGTTTCAGGTCGTCCATGTACATTAGGTTGTTTACTCTTAATTCTGTGTTAATTATCCGGCATCACATGTTCTGAGTATGTAGTTGAGTGGCATCATATCTATTGTAAACAGTAGTGGTGATAGGGAGTCTTCTTGGAAGATGCCTCTCTGTATCTTTATCTAAGTCAGGTGTTGTCCTCCGGCTGTTAGTTCCAGTCTCCATGTCCCCATCACTTTCTTAATAAGACTAATTATCCTGTCAGGTATTTTGAATATTCTCACACATTTAATTATCCATGCTTGAATGACTCTGTCGCAAGGTTTTTTGTAGTCAATCAATGCCAGGGATATTTTCTTTTTTCTGTTTTATACATCCTTCAGGATCTTTTGATCGATATATAGCAGAACATGCGTCTCTTTTTCCCCTTTTACGGAATCTTTTTTTATTCTTCGAGGAGTAGTCCACGTTTGTGTAGGGATTGCTAGATTTGTTCTCTCAGTTGTGCCGTCAGGATTTTCCACATTGTTAGTAAACAGGTTATTGGTATGTCGTTGCTTGGGATCGTTCTTGTTTTGGCATCTGTTTGTATAAGCGTTGTCCTTTTTTTTGGTCATCCACTCTGGTATGTCTGTTTTGTGGATACATCCTCTCAGTTTCTGCGCTAGTCTTTCATGTAGGGTCGTGAATTTTAAAACCAATATGCATGTATTCCATCATAGCTTGGTTCTTTCCAGTTTGCCATTTTCCTTAGTGCGTTCTTAATTGTTTCTTACGTAATTTCCGTTTCTGTTCCTTCTACTATTTCCCGTAGTTCATTGTTCATGTGTTTTAACCACTTGGCATTTTTGTTGTGTGTTTTAGGATTTTCCCATATCTTGCTCCCGAAGTGTTTTTTCTCTTTCGGGTCAGGCTGTTCTGATGTTATTCGTTCTCCGTTTACGTTTTTGTAAAATTGGATTTCATTGATTTCAAAGGTCCTGTTCTGTTTTTGCTGTTCAGATTTGTATCTATATCGTCTCAGTCTTCCCTCTAGTTCTTCTTTCTTTTTTTTTTAATTCTTTATGTTTCTTATTCAGTTTTTTATTGTGAAACGGATTTCTGTTCTTATATTCTTCCCTATTCTCTTTCATCTTGTTTATGGTGTTAGCTTCTTTCTAGAGTTTGATTATCAGGGTTTCCAGTCTGATTTCCAATTTAGATTTTGTCAGTCCATTCTTTTGGCCAGGCTTTTTTTTTCTTTTTTAGTGTCATACTTACTGATTTTGCATCGGCATATATCAAGTTGTTTAGGTTTGTGATAGTGTATGTTGGGATGTACGCGAGTACCTTGTTTACTGTCTCTGTTTGAACTTTTAATTTCTTCCTTACCTGTTTTTTGTCCCTAATTTTGTTCGTGAAATCAAGGGAGCCAACATTCACAAAATGCGGACCGTGTCCCTAATGTTTGCCATCAAGGGAGCACCTGCCCATCATGAAACTCAGACCTTTCTTCTGAATCCCAGGGGTGCCATTGTTATTATTGTGCATTACTCATATGTTGGTGTATGTGGCTATACCAGGACCAGGCTTAGTTTGCGTATGATCCTGTCGCAGAGATAGTGTTTATCCCCTTTTAATAGGGTGAAGGGTGCACTATCTCACACCAACAAAATTATATATATATATATATATATATATATATATATATATATATATATATATATATATATATATATATATATATACGTTACTTAACTGCATAGTATACGTTTTATAGGCTAATCTTAGGCAGACGGGGGGAGACAATATATTCCCCTCTCGTTGTTCTCTGATAAATTTACGCCGGATTATAAAACACATACAAGTCTTTATAGTTTGGACAATCGTTTTCAAAAATTCCATAAGTAAAAAGTAAAACTGATTTTTCTGTCAGAGTTTTGGGCAAGTAAATCATATCTGACTAGTTGTAAATATTAAAAGCGAAAGTTAAATGGTAAAAGCATTTTTTGTTTAAAAAGGAAAAACAAAAAAGCAACTTATAAAATCTCATGTTCTCGCTTCTTTTCTTTGCTTGGGGACAAAGAGACCGGGGGAGGAGTGTAGTAACGTGATTATTATTATTATTATTATTATTATTATTATTATTATTATTATTATTATTATTATTATTATTATTATTGTTATTGTTATTGTTATTATTATTGTTATTATTATTATTATTATTATTATTATTATTATTATTGTTATTGTTATTGTTATTGTTATTGTTATTATTATTATTATTATTATTATTATTATTATTATTGTTGTTGGTGGTGTTGTTGTTGTTGTTGTTGTTGTTTTTGTTGTTGTTGTTGTTGGCATCATCATCATCATCATCAAAACAAATATTAAGCAACTGTTTTTTGTTTGTTCTTGGTTCGGTATTACAATTTAATTAATTAACTTCCTGTTTATTATTCTTTGTTTTACATGTAAAATTGCATATTTTAATATATATTTTTTATTATTACCTTTACATATATATATATATATATATATATATATATGTATATATATATATATATATATATATATATATACATACATATAGGTATATATATATATATATATATATATATATATATGTATATATATATATATATATATATATATATATATATATGTATATATATATATATATATATATATATATATATATATATATATATATATATATCATGTATAATATACATACTCGAAAGACCTTGGCCCGGCGTTGTCCGTGAAAAATATAAAAGAACAAAAGAATCGTCTGCATTTATCATTTGCAACCATTGTAAAATAAAAAGAATCGTGTGCATTTAATGTTTTAAAAATACAATATGGTGCTTATTCGTATGCCTCGGCAAAGTCCCCTGAAAACAGTTTTTCTTTTCGGTTAATTTTTATTATTATTTCGTTACTTTTCAAAATAGAATTAACGTTAATGGATTTCCCCACATTACTAAATATGGTTTGTTTACTTTTCGGTGTTTACTTTCTGTCAGGCTTATCAAAATAGAATCTTTCTTCCGTACCTCTGAACTTTAGGGACCTTGTTTAAATAATAATGTTTTTATTAACAAACCAATTTGAACATGGGGAGGGGATTTGTTAACTATTGTGCCCTTAAATCTTACAATTTAATGAGCAAAAGATACTGTAAAAATTGGATTTAAATTGATAATCATATCTAAAAAAGATGCATGGTCCTGGTTCGTAAACTGTAGAAGTACCATTTTCTCCTCTGGGCCAATTAATAGGGAAATCCTTCTAGACTGCAAGGATCTAATTTTTTGTTTCGATCCGAAGTGCTCTCTTTTGTGGGGAGATGTATTTCTCCAAATTAATCGATGGGAGAAATGGATATTTCTGCAGTTTACGGACCCGGACCTTTTTTAGATATGATTTCTAAGTTTAAATCCATCCTATTTTTATTAAATCGTACGGTGAAAGTACTACATAATTAACATATTTAATTGGGGAAGATCCATCTCCTTGCAAAAAAGCCCTTCGGAATGCGCCACAAACAACTGACACAGTCTAGAAGGATTTCTCCTTCACTGATCGAGGAGAGAAAAATATTTTTCCGCAGTTTACGGACCCGGGCCGTGTTCCACACTCGTTCCCCATGCTAAGAATTAGTTTCTAAATAGTAACGGTATTATTTTAGCACGGTGTGTAAACTGCATAAGTACCTAGAAAAAATTGATGCAAGTAGCATTGCAGAATAGAATAACTAAAAGTTATGTAGCAGTAGTAATGAGAAAAGTGCTGTATCATAGATGACATGCTAGCAAAATGTATAACATATTGTATGAATAGGTATTGTTCTGAAAAGATTGTATGAATAGGTATTGTTCTGAAAAGATTGTATGAATAGGTATTGTTCTGAAAAGATTGTATGAATAGGTATTGTTCTGAAAAGATTGTATGAATAGGTATTGTTCTGAAAAGATTGTATGAATAGGTATTGTTCTGAAAAGATTGTATGAATAGGTATTGTTCTGAAAAGATTGTATGAATAGGTATTGTTCTGAAAAGATTGTATGAATAGGTATTGTTCTGAAAAGATTGTATGAATAGGTATTGTTCTGAAAAGATTGTATGAATAGGTATTGTTCTGAAAAGATTGTATGAATAGGTATTGTTCTGAAAAGATTGTATGAATAGGTATTGTTCTGAAAAGATTGTATGAATAGGTATTGTTCTGAAAAGATTGTATGAATAGGTATTGTTCTGAAAAGATTGTATGAATAGGTATTGTTCTGAAAAGATTGTATGAATAGGTATTGTTCTGAAAAGATTGTATGAATAGGTATTGTTCTGAAAAGATTGTATGAATAGGTATTGTTCTGAAAAGATTGTATGAATAGGTATTGTTCTGAAAAGATTGTATGAATAGGTATTGTTCTGAAAATAAGAAGCCGTAAGGATGTGATGTACGTTGTAATATTTAAAAATGAAAATACACTTAATTACTATTTTTTTGTAATATTAAACTTATTCAAAATGTACTTAGCTTAACTTTCTTACGGCCGTGATTCATCTCACTTAATAATGTAAGCTTTGTATGGATGGACAAAAGCGAAACACTTTACTGATGGAGAAGTAGGGATCAATTAGATTTTAAAAAAATACTTTTATTGTACGAAGGCGTGATTTATGTAGCGTAAATAATGCACTGAGAAGTCGTGAAGTGTTAACACTAACAATAATGTTAAGATGCAAATTCTAGAAGCTAAATTATACAATAAAGTGAACCTTGAGGCTCACATATCCGGAATAATGTATAGATATTAATTGTTGCTGATGCGTCATAAATAAAGTGAATTTACGGGCTACCGTACAAGTCTTGTAAACAATGTAATCAAAGGCTGCGCTGTCTGTGAAATGATGGTGAAATCTTTAAAATGTCATAAATGTGACTACTAAAGGTTGTATGTACGAAATGGCAAATTATGATGATAATTTATAATTTAAAAAGGTAACAATTGGAAGAAAAATTGCGTTGAACCCGGAAGAAGTGTATGGAGGCTACCATTTTTAATGGAGTTTGGTTAACAATTGGGGTGTTTGTTTATTGATTCTGAAATTCTAGAATGTGAATATATTTAGGTAAAACTGTAAGAGACTCTTATGCGCAAACTCTGTATTCTGTTATTCGTTTAATATTTATGAAATGAGAATTTCATTTTCAGTTTATGATACCCATGTTGTTAGCAGTATGTTTTGATGATTTAAAATTGAAATAATAATCGGTAGTTCGAATATTAGTTCCCCTATTTAACATTATTTCCGGTGTGTAAGAGTTGCGTGGTAGGACTATAATATTAATGGGAAAATGAGTATGCTACCCACCGTTGCATTCTGTTCGTGGAGAGTCAGGCATAGGGGTCTGATAATAGAATTTAATATTTGATATGATATTAAATGAAAGTTTTGAGAACACACCTGAGTGAATACGGTGAATAGAGTGGTGAGTGTGTTTTTTTTTCGTACTATAGTAAAAGTTGGAGGGGAAAGACGTCTTTACTTAATATAGAATATATTATATATAAACCTATTTACGAACGAGAACATATAATACAACAGGCCAGTCTTCAATCAGATTGGAGATGGTAAGATAGATACAGATAATAGATAAAGATGATAGATAAAGAAAGAGTAAATGATAGACGGGGAGATTCATAGATAGATGTAAAGAGTAAGAGTGAGAGAATGGAAAGCAATAAAGATGTGTCATTGGCGGGAATTGGTCTAAACAAGAGCGACATTAAAGGAAAAGCTTTCCACTCGATCAAAGTGAATGTGACTGGTTTGGGATTTAGAAACCTTTGAATGTAGCCGATCATCTCGACAGACACTGGATGCCGAGTTACCATCCTTTCTTGTTGTTCGATTCGCCGTGGAAAGTTTTTCTTCTTTCGTACACACGAAATCCACCTTCAAACAATATTCCGATGCTTACCTTAGGATTTGCTATCTTCGAGTGGTTTCTAAATTCTTTTACCGAACGCTCCTTTATAAAACGGATTTTCTGAAGATGCGGCCAATCAACATTCCTTTTGAAAATCAAATAACACGATTATTATTATTATTATTATTATTATTATTATTATTATTATTATTATTATTATTATTATTATTATTGAGAATGATGATACAAGTCATTACCAGTGATTATTCACAAGCTATAACAAGTGGTGTCACCTGTAGTTTGAGTGACAACAAGTCTCCCCAAGATGTATATCACTTCCATCCTCTTTTGTCATATACATAATTTTAATTTTAACTGCGACTATTATACCCTTCAGGTATTGATTGATGCTATAAATGATTTCGTATTGTTAGCGAGGCTTGCTATTGAATTTCCGCGTGGAGACGAATACTTCTATACCCCTGCTTTAACCCATTTAGTTACCTCATCCACACAATGTTCAATAGGGAGAGAAACGGTTTTACTTCAAGGTGAATTTCTGTTGTAATCTCTGAGAGATTTCTTTACACCACGTTGCTAATATCTGGTTGTTTAGAGTAACGGCGCTTTTGTTTGAGGTCAAGATTTATGGTGATATCAACTATTATTACAAGGTTAGCAGCAGTCCAGTGTTGTTATGGGCATCTGACAGCAATCTACGGGTACTGTTGTCAAGAATAAGTTGCGAAACAAAGCCTTCTAACCCTCACAATTTAAGAGATAGTTCGGATAGGTGACGTTTGTGTAGGGGAATGGCCAATCAAGAAGCTACTCATGCCATTACTAGATGAGTCTGTGGCGCTCAAGAAACCAAATCAATCGCTGTGGTTATCATACATGTCCTCCAATACACTGATTTTAGCGCTCGAATCCAAGGAATGTGTTGTGTTGATACTAACTGAGCCATGGTAAATTAGAGTACAGTCATTGGTCGAGGGGGAACGATAAAGAAAAGTAACTAATTGTGTGTTTATGGTTAATCGACAGCATATTAAGCCTGATCCACGGATTCTAGATTAAGTTTTTATTTAATTGAATTGCGTTACGATTAGAGATTCCGATCCCGTTTATATGTGTGTCTGGGTCTATAGGGGAGAGTAGAGGATAAGCTGATATTATATCTTCAGAATATACAATAAGTAAATAATAAAGCCAAGACGGGAATTGAAAGAAATAGAAATTGCACTAAGCATACTAAATTACAATAAGTTTGTCGCCATTACCGGCTCTAGTAAGACGTGCTAAGGGTTCGCTAAGCGGTTCTCTAAGCAGTTCTGCTTGGTACGCGAAAAGGTGTCGAATTTATAGTGACATGACGAATCCATCCTGTCACTATGGGCGAGTCCGGATGAGTCAACAGCACACTCCCTTAAGATGTACTTCTTCCTGGAAATATATTTTTTCCTCTTTGGGTCAATCTCTAGACCTTCTGTTGAATGTCTTTTTCTTTTCGTTGAACGTCTTACTTCAGTAGCAAGAGTAATAGTACGGTTTTCAGGAATCGGTACATCAAAAACATTGTTAAGTAACTCTATGGGGTCCTCATGCTAGCTAATTTGGAGTTGAGGGGTTTTCTATGGAGGACGGATTCTCCATCGTAAATATTAGTTCCAAAACTTTCGGATATTCCTGAATGAGAGCCTCGATGAAGAGCAGTATTTTGTTGTTTGAGAGGTACCTGGTTTGATCATTTTAAAGTAATTTTCTATATCAACAATCGTAGAGTGTCCAGGGGAATTTTCCTGACTGTTTGCCGGATGCTATACATGTTAATCACGTGACATAAGGTAACGTTGAAATGAAAACGTTTGAAAACGTATAATATCTTAGTAGAGCCATACGTAATGTGAGCGTCGGATATAAGGAGTTGCTTTGGCCCTTCATCAGCCAGACGAAACTCATATTTAAAGAAATATAGGTTCACTAGCTATGTGAATATATTAAGGTTAAACATAAAAATAAAGAGACTTTCTAACTAAATATTTAAACACGCATGTTAATATTATTGTTGTCTTTTACATAAATGTAGAGACGCTATAAGATAATATATTCACGCTCAACCCCGTAAAAACGCATAATATCTCTTGAACGCAGGGCTTCCTTTTATTTTACTGTTTCTATTTATTTACGAACTATTAAGAATTTAATCAAAGTTCTGCAGAAAATGTTATTATATTTTGTTATCGATACTATTTAGAAACGAGTAACTTCTCAGAATAAAAATAATAAATAAAAAATTGATAAATTTCTATTTCAAATTTTAGCCAGGCGTTCAGTTTTCTATATAAGTTAAACGCAAAATAGTAACCCATATGTGTAAACTTCGAACAACTCATTAGTCAAATTATATCACATTTCTTTTATGAAACACTTTAATTACACAGTATTTCTGTACAAAACATCATTTAATTATCGGCTTCTCGCCGCTATCTTGATATTTAAATGGATACATATCTCGAACATTATTAAATAGATATATAAATCACAAATCTCCAGAGAAAAACTATGGAATTTAGTAGTTAGAGCTCAACTGTGTGACTAGTTGAGTAGTTGAGTAACAATACAAGTAAAAATTCGTTCGCTATTCCCCTGATGAGTTAGTCTTTAATGTACATATCGGACAAATCATGATCACCAAGTGGGCATAAAAATTGCAGCTCATGCTGTGGCCTGGAGGTGAACGATATAGTTCTGTATAGTTCTGTATAGTTCTGTATTGTTTCAGTCTCACACTGTGACCGATGGTCGATGGGATTTGACCTCTGAGTAGCCAATCCATCTATCATTCCTTGTCTTGGTCACTGATGAAGAATTTAAGCTGGTGTGTACTATGCCATTATTGGCGAACTCATTAGCAACATTGTATTGCTGGATGTTAGCCTGAGATGTCGGTGAATACTCCCCAATCAATTCTGAATTTTCTGAATTGTTAGAGGTTATTTCAAGATGGGGCTGGGACAGTTTGGTAGCTGGTTCCTGAGCATAAGTTACCTGAGCAGAGGGTTCCTTAGCTTGTTCAAGAATTTAGAATGCTTCTCCTATTGATGTGACCTCTAGTTGTTTACCATGGCCTGATCTATCATATGTAAGTTCTCCTTTGTTAACTTCTCACTTGCAAATGTGACAACATAGGTTTTAGCTGAACTAGCAGATATCCCAGCTGGGAGAAGGTTATGTTCCCAATCTTCAGGATCAATATATCCTATCGTAGCGTCATACAGAGTTTAGTACTAAAACCTCAACTGTGTGACCAATTGAGCAACAACATTAGTAAAACTGAAAAAAACACCAACAAACGCGTTTATGTGAAAGCTGGAATTATTAACTCTGCCAAAATAAGGAAATCCATTATCTGAGCTCGGATTGGCTGCCAGTCCACGAGTAGATAATTAATTTTATAAACATTGCTTCATTCAAGCAATATTTCTATATGTAATATTGAAGATTGGCATGCCGGTAAGTGTCAATTTGATTTTATAGAAAACCAGAATATCAAAAAATACAAGATAGAAGAAACTGCTCTTAAATTTGAAAATAGATATAATAATCACAAAAGAACATTAAACACCTCCAAACATTACTGGGAGATCAAAGAAAGTAGGCATTTAGATATGCTCGAGTGGAAAATATTACAATTACCTAGGATATGGATACATTTATATGGTTCGTGTATATATATATATATATATATATATATATATATATATATATATATATATATATATATATATGTATATATATATATATATATGTATATATATATATATATATATATATATAAAATAATTAAAACAAAAAAAATAATTAATGAAAAATAAAAAATAATTAATAAAAAATAATTAATAAAAAATAATTAATGTTTAATTAAAAAAATAATTGATAAAAAAATTTAATAAAAAAAGGAATAAAAAATAATTAATATTTACTTAAAAAAATATATATATTATTTATTTTTCTTACGTACATTGATTCTATGTACGTAAAATATTAATAAAAATATAAAAAATAAATAAACAGCTGTCATATTTACTTAAGTACGACTAGAAATTCAATCTGCTGCATTACTCTTCAGCGCTTAGGAAGTGGAAAACGACGTTACTATCGCCATTAAAATGTCGTTACGTGTCAATTTGATTCCAGAAAAGACTAATTGTATTTCTAAACAGTAGGTACGAAATTTTGTTTTAATCGATTTAAAAAAAATAGATATTACAAACGGCGAGCGTCATTGACTATAGACGTATAATTTCTATCGACACTCCATGTTCATTGATCGAGAAAATATGCAGATAGAGAAATCATTATAATCGTTGATGAAGACATTAAAAAGATTATTCCCGCTTATCGATTGACGAGTTCTTTGCGTCTCGATCACCTCTCCACATCGCACAGTGCCCACTCCAAATGGTAGAGATATTTATGTCGCAACCTGTAACACACTTTTCCCTTCTATGTAAGCTATACTTGCTCCGAATCCAGTATGAATACATATTTCGATGCATGCTGAAATTTTATATACTTAAAAGTAGACTAGTTTTTAGTGGTAGACCATTTATTTTATATGTTGATACGTAATAAGTTTTAAGCAAACATGTTTTTAAATAAAATAAAATATATCTATAAACTTGTAAAAGAAATATGGAAGAAAAATATGAAAACATATTGAGAAAAACCTTGCACATTCTAGCAGATGATTTCACATTCAAGAATATTACCTCTAAAAATTACATGAAAATTGTTAGTAGAGAAGACTTTATATTTGAATTATCCGGACAGTGATCCAGTTAAATCAGAAACTTGTAAATACATAGTTATTCACATGTGGACGTCAAGTTACTTGTTAGTCCTCCAATTCGAAGATATGTGTTTCCGTTTTCTGCATAGAAATACACAGGAACATCGATGTCTTGCTCAAGGAAAACACGGACCTTAT
Source organism: Sepiola atlantica (assembly GCA_963556195.1). Taxonomy (NCBI): domain Eukaryota; kingdom Metazoa; phylum Mollusca; class Cephalopoda; order Sepiida; family Sepiolidae; genus Sepiola; species Sepiola atlantica. Next base: position 3,768,652 of record OY744532.1, on the reverse strand, counting down.
TTATGTTGCATTATATTTTCATATCCGGCAACACTTGAGCTGAATCAAATGTTGGATGAAGTTGGGGATTCTGATGTTCAAATGTCGAGATTGGAATAATTGACTCCTGGGTATGGTAGTTCCGCATGTGACATGATTTTCAAATATGCGTGGGTAGATGACATTTATATAAGCGGGTTGTCTTAAAAGCTTATACAGATAGGTAAATAACACAAAAAATAATAAGTAATGTGATGTCACCAGAATGGCCTGCATTTTTATATAAATAAATTAAATAAATTAAATAGATTAACTAGCACACTACTTATTCTAGGTTGTCTAACAAGTGTCGGCCTGTAACAGAATGATGTCGTTAGCCATTTTTCAATTTCTATATAGGTTGTTCTTTTTGTATATAACCGGTACCTGACCGAGTATTTTATAATATTGTTTTACTCTTAGGATATATACGCGTATAACTGTAATTAAAATACCCGTCATTTTTTGTTGCTTTTTGTCTATGGATTCATCGCAAACTTCTAACTTACAAATTACTGATGCACCCGATTATTATTTCGCTCTTGTATAATGTGTCCTGCACTGACGCCTCATTGTCGTTATAATCAAATCAAATACGTATATATCGTTGTGGTTCGCGCAGTCGGATGTTCATTAACATCACGTCAAGTCTAGTTCATGGAATCCACTCATGACATATCAATTTCGACTCTTTACAAGTTTTATTACGTGGTTCTATCAGAATGAAATAATGAGACATGAAACAACCAACTGATCTCATTCTATGACGTACGAGGTGTTTGGATGTGTCATCGAATCCAGGAAATACGTGTTGGTCATTCTCTGACTTTTATTACCGTGGTGCATACAATATAGCGTGTATAGAATGTAATTTTGATTTGTTTATCAAGTTATATTCCTACCGACATATTACAAACACAGGTTCAACTTTAAATTGATACATATAATCATTCTGATTCCCCCACCATTACCACGACACCAACGCTGTTATGGACATGCGTTTTTAGAAAAGGGAAGTAATTAACTCAAAAGTGAAGCAGTTGTAGCATTACTACAGTGTTCATTGTATATTTAAACAAGAAGCCAACGACGACTGATTGTTTAAGTACATTTTATTACAGATGTTTTATGTAAGAAAGTTAGATATGAAATTTTATCAATTACCTTAATAGTGAAATGAAATTATATTCTAAAATTCTTACATATAATGTTGCCTTGCGAGCTATTAAATAAGTTAAACACTTCACTTTTGATATAACTCTAACCCAAAATACACACACACCTTTCAAAGTAATTCAGTAGTTTTCTTTATGTTTCTGACCAAAGTTAGAAGTTTACACACATGGTCAGTTCATAGCGATCACAAATTAGGGGAAGGGATTCTAGATCAGTCAGCATTCCCGTGTAGAAGGTGTGTAAGACAACCATAACCCACCACTCACTTTCAAAGGAAGGCTTAATGCCTGTGAAGTTGGAGACCGCACAGAACATTTGCTACAATTATTCTAGCCGGAAGTCCCGTGTTACCGCATATCTCCTAGAGTAGAATGGACTTTCCCAGTTTTCTCTTTTTTGTATTAATCTTGAATACCCCATCAGCTATGTCATCATAGGCCTCTCAGCAGCCTTCCTTCAATTAAAACACTGCACTTCATATTTCCCTTGCAGTAAGGGATGATATAAATTCAATACAGATAAAGATGAGGTCAGTAAAGGGAGGGATGCCATTTTAATTCGTTAATCAATGTTCATCGTTCGAATTATAACCAAAAGAATTTTAGCAAAATACAATGATTGCGGAAATTTAAGCTTATGCTTATGCTTATATACTCTTAAGAAATCATGTTAGATGTTAAAACAAACAACTCCTTTCTTTTGTAGCCTATAGCTCACACGTGACTCTGTAACTTTTCACACTAATTTTCCATATATATATATATATATATATATATATATATATGTAAAAATAAAAATGGAATAAAGAATAAGCAATTCAACAACTAACAAAATAACTCAAAAACTCATCTTGTAAAGTTCCACCGAGATATTTCGGTCGTGGATACGGCCATTTTCGATCAGTTAATAAACTTTATTTCAAAACGGAAAAGTTTTCAAATTCATACAGAGAATGCGATTGGAAGAAATTGTCACGTGCAGAGAACAACAAAACGGGGAGAAAAAGGAATGCGAGGAATGTTATGAAAAGAGAAAGAAGAAGAAGAAGAAGAAGAAGAAGAAAGAGATACCAATCAACCGGAAAGTTGGGAACGTCAGTTGAAGAAGACGAAACGAAGAAGAAGAGAAAGCGAGAGAAAACGTGGGGAAGGGTAAATCGACATGTTTTTGTCGAAACCTATTAAAGAATAAAAAATAAAAATAAAAAGAGAGAGAGAAAAAATCAGTGCTTAGATATCGCCTGCTGATTGAATTCGGGTTGAGAACGTCGGAAGTCTACAGGATTAGTAGTAATTGGAGTAGTTATCGTCGAGGGACGAAACAAGGGAAGAGGAGGAGGCAGGGGAGGGGAAAGGGGGGAAGAAGGGAGACAAGGGTTAAAAGTTAGCCAGAGTCGTATTCATTTAGATTCATCTCGTATAAAATCGATCTAGCCGTAGGAAAATAAATATTATAGAAGCCTTGTCTTTGGGTAATGGTGTTTTTATGACATAGGATCAGACAGGATTCTGTGAGACGTCGAAGTTTGGTGTCAATACCCATAAGGCAATCCCTATCAAAAATATTCATGAGGTTATTCATATTGATGCCTTGGTGAGGTTATTCATATTGATGCCTAGGTGAGGTTATTCATATTGATGTCTTGCTGAGGTTATTCATATTGATCCCTTGGTGAGGTTATTCATATTGATGCCTAGGGGAGGTTATTCATATTGATGCCTTGGTGAGGTTATTTATATTGATGTCTTGGTTAACTTATTCATATTTATGCCTTGGTGAGGTTATTCATATTGATGCCTTTGTGAGGTTATTCATATTGATGCCTTCAAGTCTGTGTAGCAGGTCTCCGGAGTTTTTATATATTAGCTGCACTCATAGAACCGAGGGGGAGTATTTATGCTAATTCTCTGGCTAATTTATGTGGTATGCTGTTTGACATAATACATTTCATGGGGATTTTTGCTTCACGTTTTTTTTTGTAGACTATAACGTCTTGGTGTATTGAGTGATATTCCAAAAGTTTAATCAAGGAAGGGTAATCCGTCCAAATCTTTCTGACTTCTTGTTTGAAGCATTGTGTTTTCTTAATTATTTGCTGTGTGGTGGTCTTTGTGTAGATGTTGTCATTATTTAGTAGTAGCTTGATTTTTTAATGGTATTCATCTGCGTCTATATCTTTTAATTACTGTTTCTTTATCTGATTCTATTTTGTAGTTTAATAGAATGGAACTCTCACTTATTTTATTCGATGATGATCAAAATTCAATCTTTAATCAGGAAAACTGTAAAAACAACAGAAGCATAAATACATCTATAATATCTTTAGTAATCGATAGGTTGAAGTCGAGGTAACGTATATGACGTCACGTAGTAACCTATTCATAATATATTTTAAGTGATATGATAAGGTATTGCTTTTTTTTTAAATAGCAAAATATATTTGGTAACAAATTATCAGATGATAAAATAAATCCCACTAGTATTTGACCGTTTATGAATAAAGTTGATGTATCCAAAATAGTTGCAAATTCATGAACTCAGACGGACAACAAAATGTATCTATATATTTCTATTATATATGTATGGGAAATAAAAAAGAAAAAAACAAAAAAAGGATGTTTTTATATATTCATCAACGTTTCGTCTTTATTTATAAGACTTCCTCAGGATGATAATTTTAAGAAAAATGTCATGCAAGTACGTGAAAATATTGGGTTGACGTTATGGGTTCATGAGAAGAAGTAGTAGCCACTGCTGGGGGCGCAAGACCGAGGTCCGGGCTTAGTGAAGTAAGTAGCATGGAATGAAATAAATGTGGATGGTTCTGAGTGAAAAAGTAAAAGGGTGGGGTGAGCGGAAACAATGTGGACAGCTGTGAGTGAAGAAGTGGAGGAGTGGGGAAAGAGGAGGGGAGGGGAGGCTCTGTGGTTTTTGTGGGTGGGTAATGTCATGGTTTTAGAAAAGATTTGAAAAAATTAGGTTGTTTGAGAGTGGGAGGTATGGGTTGGGAAGAGTGTGAGAGGAGTATTATATATATATATATATATATATATATATATATATATATATATATATATATATATAAAGAAAGAGAGAGAGAGACCGCCAGATATAGACAGATAGACATAGAGAGAGAGTGAGAGAGATATCAATAGGGTAAATTTAAAAAAAATTAAATTATATTTTCAAATGTTTAAATCAGTTTCGGAAATAAATATTCAAAATGGTCTATTTTAATGTACGCGCATTTCTGAAAATGATTTTTATTAGCAACATTACATTTCAATAAAGTTTGCAAAGTTCATAAGATCTTCCTCATTAACATGTAAACATTGATCAATTGCAATTTCGGATAATATTTTATCAAACATATGAATATTCCAGAAAATATTAAATAAATCATTCTTAAGTAACTAGAAAATATCGTGGATTATTTTCCAAAATATTTTTATAAACAATGTAGATTCTCATAGGGGCCTAACAAGAATCATCAGTGTGGTTGTATACTACTGATCCATTGGTCGCATGCCTCTAACTATTGCATTATTGGCTGCCTAGATTTAACGCGCTATGCTGTTCATACCACTCTCTATCTTGTTGTTGTTCCTCGCCCATCTTCCTCGGATGAGTTATAATATGCGAGTGATCTACTAGTTGACCTGTGTTCAGTTATAGATTGGGGTACAAAATGGTTTTAAATCTTGTTAAGACTCAGCCTGTGTCTTCTAATCGAAGGCGTGTCACTTTTCTACGTGAGTTACTCATGTATGGCTCTGCTCTTGAGGAAAAATCGACTCTGAAACTTCTTGGTCTTTCTCTCTCATCAAATATTTTTTTAAATTTCATATATTAGATTCATTGCTCTTTCTTCTTCTCGAAAAATATGTTCTCTCTATCGCTCCAAACACTTTCTCACGCCTGAGGCTAATCCCTATCTCTACAAATCTACAATAAAACCATGTATGGGGCACTGTTGCCATATTTAAGCTGGTCACTCTCTGTTCTATTTGAGAGTCCTTGATAAGGCCCCACCCTTTCTTCTTCTCTACATCCTCTCTCTCACAGACGTGATGTTGTTAGTCTGAGTCTTGTCTAGAAATTACTACACCATCGGTTACTCAGAATGGTGTGATCTATTCCCTGCTTCTTTTCTTCCAGCTCGTTTGACTCGTTAGTCTAGTAGTCTCCATCAATTCGCTGTTTTGATACCTCATTGTAATACAGCTTCCTATTTAAATAGCTTCTTTTCAAAAAACTGCTGACTTGTGGAATTCTCTTGCTGCTGACTATTTTCTTCCTACATATTACCTTTGTCAACAAGACGAAGGCAAAAAGGCATCTCCTGTCTTTGCGATAATCATATTTCGTTTTTGTTAGTTTCTTACACCAAATGACTTCATGCTTTGTCTGAAGCGATTTCCATTATAATAATAATGATGGCGGTCACCGTGACAGCCCTAGAAAAAAAGGGAAATAAATAATAGTAATCGTTAAGAAGATAGAAAGTATCAAAAACTGTTCGATTTACAAATTAAAAAGACTAATATATATATATATATATATATATATATATATATATATATATATATATATATATATATATATATATATATAATTTGTTTTAATGGCTCATTCATTTATATTAATTTATATTAAAAGTTGAAGTGGACATATTGATTACAATAAGTAATTCTCAAAGAGGAGTAATACTTGAATAGAAATGAACTATGAGCGTTATAAATGTATTAATACTTTACAAGTAAAATATGCAATATTATAAATTCATGCTATAGTACCGGGGATATATATATATATATAGTCGGTATCATAGTATCATTGTATACATTTACAATAGTGACTTAATATTACTTTAAAATAGACTGCTAATTAAAACGAACTGATAGTATATGTTAATATATATATTGCCATAATTTAATATATATATATATATATATATATATGCATGTACATATACATGAAGAAATAATAACTATACAGTTTTAACTTAAAATTACATCGTTGAAAAAAAAACATTTTATTTATTTATTAATATATTCCTAGTTTTAACTATTTTATGATTCACTAAATATTGTACTTAATCTGATTGTTATTCTCATCATCAATTCCCCTATACATATATATATATATATATATATATATATATATATATATATATATATATATATATATATATATATACATATATATATATACATATATATATATATATATATATATATATATATATATATATATATATATTTATACATATATATATATATATACATATATATATACATATATATATATATATATATATATATATATATATATATATATATATGTATATATATATATATATACATATATATATATATACATATATATATATATAAATATATATATATATATATACATATATATATATATACATATGGGAAAATGAAAAAGGAAAACCAAAAAAATGGATTTTTTATGTGTACATAAACGTTTCGTCTTTATTTATAAGACTTCATCAGGATGATAATATAGAGAAAAATGTCATGCAAGTACAAACACATGTAGGGTTGATATATTGGGAAAAAGGAAGAAAATAAAATAATGGGCACTACTGGGTGGACGTCCGTACTTGGTGAGGAGTGAAAAATGAATGTTTATGAAAATGAGTGGGGAAGAAGTGGAAAAATAGGGGTGAGCAAGGACTACTGTTGCTGGTAGTAAGAGAAAGAGGTGAGGGATGAGCAGGAGTAATGTGGATAACAGTGAGGGAGTGGAGAAGAGGAAGGAAGGAGGTATTTGAACAGATGGCTGTGGTCAAGACTGAAGGGGAAAAGTAAGTTGGAATGTTTGTGTGTGTGGGGGGTGTATGCAGAGAAATGGAGGGTGGGTAGAGAAAAAACATTTTTATATATTTAATATATATATATATATATATATATATATATATATATATATATATATATATATATATATACACAAATGGATAATGTCCAATCAAACAGGTGGGATTTTTGCATATTTTTGCTAGGCTGCCGTGTCAGAAATGAACACTCACGCGTAAACCGATGGATCCCCAGTCATATTTCTCGGGTTGTTAGACATTGATTTTCTTTGTTTATGACCAAGAATAGTTTCAGTTGTAAAATAAAGAAAAAAAATTTCGACCCCACCCCGATTTTTGTTTTACCCTCTCACATAAATAGAAATATTTTTAGTTTAAAAAAATAGAAAACATTTTTTTTGCCCCCAGCCTTAATTTTTTTATTTTGCCCTTCCCCTATACATATAACTATTTTAAGTTAAGAAAAGAAAACACTTTTTTTACCGCCCTCCCCCCCAATTATTGTTTATCCTCCACCATACATATAAATAGTTTTAATTAAAAAGAAATAAAGAAAAGAAAAACAGTAAAAAAAATAAAATACAGCGAACAGGATTAGTTATTTTAATGCTCTCGAGAAGAAGTTTACCTAAATTAAATTCGTTAGAATCTGTGGGTTTTTTTAATAGTAATTTTTAAATCAATTATTATTTTAATTAAACAATTTGATTCAATAAAATTATTAAAATCAACAATTTAAAAAACTAAATGCAGCGAACAGTATTTTTCAAATAGGAAAATAAAACAATAAAAAAATCGATACTCTTTTACTGTAGGACCCCCGCTTACTTTGACCATGACCCTAACCCTAATTCTAAACCCTAATCCCCACTTTGACCCTGACCCTAACCGCAACGACGGGGTCAAAGTTAGCGCGGGTCTTACAGTGAAAAAGCACCAAAAAATCAAATACAGTGAACACGATTAGTTCGGAAAGAAAGATTGCCGAAATTAAATTCATTAGAATGTTGTGTGTGTGTTTGTTTAATGACCTTTTTTAATTAAACAATTTGATTATAAAATCAGTTATATAGTTTTCCAGTACAATGTGTTCGTTATGTTGTTGACAGAAAAGAAACAAAAATCACACCTTTTATTTTAATAAATAAAACCTGGAATAATAAAAGCAGTTTGTAAATAAAAGCTTAACAGCGTAAAAGGTAAAAACGAAATCATAAATACAGTTGAGGTCGTAAAAAATGATAATATTGTATGTTTTTCAAATCGGAAGAAAAGTTGTACGTATAATGAAAGTACTAAACAATCAAATAGAGTAAGCACGAATAGTTGTTTAAATGCTCTCGAAAAGAAAAGGTTTACCTGAAGTAAATTAATTATAATGTGTGTGTGTGTTTAAATAGTAATTTTTCAATCAATTATTATTTTAATGAAACTATTTGAGTCAGTGAATTTTTTTTTTTTAAACATAATGACTAATTAGATTAAGAAAATAAACAAACTCAGAACGTTTTAATGAAAAAAACAGAGTAAAAGTAACACGGTAAATGCCAGCGTTTTGTTTACATTTTAAATAATGCGCCTGTCATGTGTCCATACTGAATAATTAGAGGGAGATAACCGATTCAATGGAGTAAGGCTGGCTATTCAATCAGTTTCGCAATAGATAGATTAACTACGTACTCTTCATATATATTTAAGTAAGAGATTTGAAATATTTTCAGTTACTTATAAATTGCGACTGATTAGAACTATAAGAAGTTTTGAAATCATAATTCAATCCCAGTTAATCATGTTAACACGTTTTGCACTATGCGGTTCAAGTAACACTTATTTCATCAGTCATGAGGAAAGACTGCAGGGCGTTCGAAATATTGATGAAACAGAAATAAATACTTCTTTCTTATAAAATGTATGCTTCTGTTACGACACTTATACCATTGATATATATATATATATATATATATATATATATATATATATATATATATATATATATATATATATATGTATGTATACATACATATGTGTGTTTGTGAAAAAGACAAACGGAAAAAATACATTTTAAATACATGAAAAAATCAACAAAATGACATAGTTTAGCGGTTTCGTTCGTATCAGAAAAAGTGAAGATTTTAAATGTATTCGATAACGATGCAGTAATTGTATATATATATATATATATATATATATATATATATATATATATATATATATATATTATTTGAATGAATGAAATAATAAAATAAGAAATTAATAAGATTATAAAAAAGTTTGGAAACAAGGAGTGATATTGCGTGCTTAACTCATGAGTTTTCAAAGAAAATCTTCTTTTCAGAGAAATGGTCCTGGGTTAAGGACGCAATATCACTCCTCGTTTTTTAACTTTAATAAAATCTGATTGATTTCTCATGTTATTATGTCATCAATTAATATTAGTGCTCTATACACTATATTGAGCTCTGTTTTTTATCCTGATAGTCTACTGGTTAAAGATATCATTTATATCTTTAATGTATTATCTTTCTCTCTCGATATATATATGCGTATATACACACACACATACACACACACACCCATATATATATATATATATATATATATATATATATATATATATATATATATATATATACGGTACAATCACGTTGACACACCGGTTCCCGTTAGATCACCGAAGTTAAGCGACGTCGAGCCTGGCCAGTATTAAATGGCATTGTTTCCAGTCGTCTCGAACTGCTTGCCATTGGAATCAAGCAGTGCCGACTCAGGAGAGGTGTTGTTAGGAATTGCGCAACCCTTGCTTCATAATTACACGCGCAGCCAGCCCCTTATAGGGGTATCCATAGTCTCTCTAGACTGAACGGAGGGCTTGAGGATATATATATATATATATATATATATATATATATACAGAGGAGGAGAGAGAGATAGAGAGAGAAAGAGAGGCGTATGTGAATTGCATTCGTACACGTGAATTATACAGTGGTGTTGTTTGACATACACTTGATTATGTCACGTATATTTCATTATGCGCGTATATATGTGACATGTATTATATTACGAGTCATGGAGTCAGAACAGCATGTATGATCTGCAGGCCATGTCCTTTCCGTAGATGCCTTATTAGTTTTTAGAACGCAGGTGATCAAGGGGCACATACCAGATAACAAAGCATGCGTTTAATGGGTCGCATCTACTCTGGAGGCATATGTCAGCAATTTCAACGTATAGCAAAAGTTAATCATAACCTCGATGGTGACACTGTATACGCGTAAAAAAATGCTTCAAGCAAAAATTTCGATTCATATAATATAGCATGACAAAACTGCCAGCTTCAATCATCTACGGTTTAACACACTTATCAATCGAGATGTCACGATTTGCAGCCTCTATGGATGACACCATCATTACACCTGGCTATTTAAGTAATTCTGAACCTATTTAGAACAGGGGTCAAATGTATCGGTCAGTCTGACATGGACTACGTTTATTCTTGTTGAAGAATTACAAATAAAAACGTATATCACCTAAAATATACAACTACATTTATCATATTAAAACTACGAGCATATCATGAAAAGTTATAGTATGTTCCAAATACCAATTATAGCAGCAATTATGTTTTGCCAATAAATAGGTAATAATACCTGACGCGATTCATCAGACAAAGTAATTCATAAGAGTAATCTCTAAATAATTATCTAACCCTGAATTAAAATTTATTTGCAATTCAAACAAAATGCTATTTTCTTTCTGATAGAAGAATATATATTTGAATTAATAACACTAATGTAGAAAATTCATAGAATAAACCAGGTTAATTAAGAAATAGTGGTCAGAGAAGAACAGCACAAAAACCATGTGGCGTACTATCCGATGAAATATATACAAACACTTTATCTATATATTTCTGTGAGCTATTTGTGTCTAACAAAGAAATAAATATATATATATATATATATATATATATATTTACATATATATGTTAATATTTAATAATAATTATATTTATCTTTAGTATTAAAACATATTATAGGCATTTAATAATATCTACTTTCACAATATATATATATATATATATATATATATATATATATATATATATAATAGTCATTTACTACTTTAGTGAAGTAATTTGAGCAATTAAGTTTTTGTTATTGTTGACTTAAACAGATTATAAATAAATACTAAACATCATTCATCAAAACACCGAAGTATGACAATCTTAGAAATGCTTAAATGGCTTACTATATAGATCTAGTTAGCTCCTAACCAGTGAAGTTAAAAAAGATGAGCTCTGTACTTAGTTTCGTATTCAAATGACTTAAATCGGCATTTGTGAGACAAATGATGTAAATTAAGGCAAGTAAAAACGTACCCCTATATTTTATAAATAAATGATAGAATGAATTAACTATTTTAAGGAATATCACTGAATTTAAATTCACAAATGTCCTCACACTTTTCTTTTTGGGGTGGGAGATTCTAGCACTAAATTGTAAAAATTATTAATGGCGTCCTTGCGAGTTTTTCTCCTACGTGTCAGTTGATCTTTTCTTCGTTTTTTCTTTGTTTTCGCCAACAATGACCCACTGTGCAGTATAGGTGTTCTTCAAGACATTTTAACTTTTTTTTTTTTGTGGATTTTTCTGATGATTGTGTGGTGTTGCAGAGACGATATTAGTATAAAAATATCATTTGGCTCAACTCAAAATTATAGACTGTAAATATACATCTCACAAACATATTATTTTTTCGTGGAAAAAATAAAAAATGAAAATAAAGATAAAACATTGTTATTGGAATATAAAATGAACCCGAATTACTTATATATGCTCTGTTATTACTGATTGACAATCATCGAGCAGAATCATTTTAAAGAGACTGCTAATTAAAAGGCACGGGTAGTTATTCTAATACATATATTATCATAATTCATTTATATATATATATATATATATATATATATATATATATATATATATATATATATATGTATATATATATATATATATGAAGAAAAATGTTTTAATCTGTAAAAATCTCTGAATATTCTATACAGTTTAAACTGTACACACGCCCAGATCAATGTTATGTTTTAAATTCGGAGGAAAAGTTACAGATGAATAAATGAATACGATTGACACGATGGCAAAAGAACAAAAACAAAGAGGAAAATGCTTTCTCGTCGTCAGTGTAAAGTAATTAGGACAGTTAAGTAAGGACTATTTGTACTCATTCCCCACCCCCTCTCGGTTGCAACTGATTTCATGCTATCTTCGTTTTTTTTTTCCTTCTTTTCGGTTTGTTTACACTTGTCTATTGTCCGTCTTTACTTGTTTAACGTTTTTCAAAGGTGAAACGTTTTTTTTTATCTTTTGCGCATATTACTTATGAGTATACAATACCGAATCCTTGTATAAAAAAGATTTATTTTTTCTATCTGATGAAAGATTCAGATAATCTGATCTCTATACAGCTATTATGTATTCTCTCAGATTTTAAGCATTGGACATCAGCATACGCGAATCAACCGATCACTCTCTTTCTCTTTCTCGATATATATATATATATATATATATATATATATATATATATATATATATATATATGTATGTGTATATATGTATATATATATGTACATATACATATATATACATATATATATATATGAACATATACATATATATATTTATATACATATATATATACATATATATATATATATATATATATATATATATATATATATATATACAGGGTGGGCAAAAATAAGGGTCCTATTTTTAAAAATTCATAACTTTTTTATTTATTGATTTTTTAATTTTTTTTTTTAGAATAAGTAAAGGACCCCTTCCGAAGCAAGCATGAGCCGTATTAGCCCTAAGGAACGTACCCTCATTTAGAAAACATTATTTTTGCTTAAAAAACTCAAAACAGTGTAAAAAACAATACTTTAGTTTTTGTAAGTGTTAAGAAGTGTTTTTCGGCTAAAATTTGTTTTGTTTATTTTAAAAAATCTCGGAAGGGTCAGTCTACACACACATAAAGTTTGGTGAGTTTAACTTTTATTTTGTGGAAGTTATTCAAATTCAAGTTATTCAAATTTAAAGATAGGACCCTTATTTTGGCCCACCCTGTATATATATATATATATATATATATATATGAACATATATTTATATATGTACATATATAGATTTTTAGATATGTGTACATATACATCTATATAGTATAAGTTTCGAGTTTAAGACTGGAACTGACGCAAAAACCTTTCTATGTCGATGTGTACCCTAGTACTTTTGGTTCCTTTTGGAACCAGCTAGAAGGGGGTATTGAGTAAAGAAAATGCATTTTTAAATGTCCCGTGATTGTTTTAGCGAGAACTGTGTAATTGGTTGTACTATTAATAGAGTATAATAGTTAAAGCATTTTAGAATGTTTTTACCGTTATCAAAATAAATTGTATTAATAGTAGGCTTTTTATTATTTATATGTTGGGCTTGTAATATCGGATGTCTTAGTTTGTTTATTTTCGTATTCTAATACAGTGGTATTTTCTACAAGAAATATTTATGCACTCGCTCTGGAAATCAGAAATTTATTAAATTTGTATTTAATTTATGTATTTACTAATCCATTTATTTTAAGTAGAATTGGATGCTGACAAATAAATTGTATTTAGTAATGCATTTATTTTTAGTAGATTCGTAAGTTTTTGGATGCTGGAAAATAAATTGTATTTTCCACTGCTGAAAATACTTGAGTCAACGATGGAGGGAAGCGGATCAGATGGTAGGTAACTGAGTCTAGAGTAAGTCTGTCATCTTTGCTATCTGACGAGATGCTGTTTAAAGCATATCTCTAAGTTTAACCACGCGGAGAATTATAACTGAAAAAAAGCGCATCTATCATTATTGGAATTTGCCATAACGAACAAGAGTAGCGTTTTTCTAAAGAGTTCGGTTAATTCGAACAGGTGTACGTTCTAATATCCAGAACGCGCTCTTAATCGATTGATATAGGAGATATATCGTTACAACCCGAATAATGCCAGAACTATTTACATCATATTATCACTCACTTATTCATGATATTTCGAAAGCTGTAGTGAACGCTGAGTTTTATTCCAGATAAAACGTTCAGTAATTGACATTGCAGGCGATACATTACATATCCATTACATATATATATATATATATATATATATATATATATATATATATATATATATATATATATATATATATATATATATATATATATATATATACACTTACAACCATCCACATTCATTTCACTCTCTGCCATAGACTGACATCTCTTAGCCCGGACCTTGGTCCATCAATCTTAGTAGCCACAGTTACTACTTTTTCTCATCAACCCATCATGTCAACCCAATATCTCGATGTACTTGCATGACATTTTCTTAAAATTATCATCTTGAGGAAGTCTTACAAATAAAGACGAAACGTTGATGAATATATAAAAAAAATATCTCTTGATTTTTCCTTTTTCATTTCTCATATATATATATATATATATATATATATATATATATATATATATATTTAGGCAAACATTATTAAATAACACGGAGTGGTTTTGTTTGATGCGACTTTTTTTTATTTTTTCAATTTTCCGAATTGTCCATCTAATGTTTTAGAAACAATTATTTAATCATTGAATGTGACACATTTATCGAGAATTTAAATTTCTTTAAAGTTTTGAAACAATGGTCATATACTGAAGACAAGTACTTTCGACATTTCTGTGATACTCGAAAAGGCTTTTATTTCAAACTTACATTGTCTAGAGTGCATGGCAGTTCCTTACCTTTAGCTTCAAGGGTTTCCTTACAACTACAGACTTTTTGAAACACCCTACGCACTCTCCGAACATTCTTTTAGGTGTTGTGTATATGGGTGGTTGTTTGAGGAACATTATGACTACGTTGTACATGTATACAGATTTCTTCTTTTCTCATCTTCGTTATTACGGATTTATGTTTCGAAATCTCATCGAAAATATATTTTAATTTCGTAATTAAATCAGGATTTTACTCGACTTCTTTCTAAATAAGTCATCCAATTTAGTATCTTGTTTATAGTTTTAAAATAATGACTAACTTAGTGACCCTGCAAAACCTGACAGGAATTTGGAAGCTTTTAACTGTCGAATAGAAAGTACTTTCTGTCTTTAAAAGTATGAGCAAATCGTCATAGATAAAAAAGATTGAGGGTTTTTAAAGCTATTTACACTCACTAATTTCATAAAGATTTCAAATATCATTAGCTTAAGAAAGCGTTAGTTATAGTTTTATAAGAGTTAGTTTAAAATAATAAGTTAATAACTAAACTATTAAATTTTACTTTCAAAATGCTACTTTAAATAATTTGATTTAAAGATCGCATAGTTCGAAAACCAAACAAAATGGAAACTAAAAAGACTTCAAGTGAACTATTTTGAAACATTGCAAAATCTCAGTATAAATTACCTTTTCAACAGTGAGTCGGAAAGTCGACCAGTATTTTCCGAACAATTAAGATTCAAAATAGATAATGGTAGGGAGATATTACAGATTATTGTATCATCCTATTGAGATTATTAGATAGATTTGTATATGAGCGATTTTTCAGTTAATAAAGAGTCCTCATGCCCATTTCAAATCGTCCTCTTGATAAATTGAGGTGAAAATAAAATGTAAAATATGTCCTTAATTCATTAATTTTTTCAAAGGAAAATAAATTCAATGATTGGGCTCAATTTTATATACTTCTTAATAACATGCTAAAATCTATGCTGTCTCATTTTAAGTAGCAAATTTAAACCACCGTCAATTATTCTGTTCCCAACTAATGCGGATATTTAAAAAAGTCGAGTGGTCAACAGGAAATTGAATTATATGGTACTTGAAAGAGTGCTACACATTTAAAACTCTGAAGATGTGTAAAGAAACGTCACTAATGTTGCAAATATTATGAGAAAAACCACTGAAATCGTATGGAATACGATTTCATTTAAATTAAGGAAGCTAGAGGATAACTCTGCTATAAAAGTTACTGTCTGGTCAAGTGACAATATTCTATGTCAAAGGGGAAAGGGGTTAAGAAGTTAAAAGAAAAAGAGAATATAGGTCAAATCATGCAATCACGTTAACATCCAATCTAATCTGGGTGGGGTGGATGGCGGGGCTGTATGTTGCTCTCTTAGGAGTCCATCAAATGGGCTTAAACAGGATGTAACAGACATACTTTCAGTTATATTAAAATCATTCAGAGATGTAGACAATTTAATATCGCCTCCTGCTCGTTAAGGATTTGTCATGTCTTGTTGTATCGCTGGTGAGAGAAGATTACTTATTTTTTCGTTCTGCTAGCAGGATGAGATTGGAATTCAGTCTTTTTTTGCTCAATTCGGATTTAACGGGTTTTCTAATTAAACAACGAACTTTGATTTGACTTGGGTTGCACATTTCGGGATTTTGGAACTTTGATTGGACTTTCTATATTATTTGATTTATTTATCATTAACATTGAATATTGACACATTTCGGGACTGGATAACTTTGTCAGCCCCTTCAATTACACGTATTTGGACTGCTGTTTGTAACTTGGAGTAATGTCTTTCCTGATTATGCTTCTCAATATGTATGACCTGAATGGACTGTATGGATTCAACAAAAAGTATGTTTTTGGGTTGATATGTTTGATGTTATGTATTTTTATGTATTTGTGTATATAATTTTATATATTTTCAAAGCGTAATTTTATTACCTGTAGTAGTATAACTGCGATAATGGTCCTCTGAAAAGAAGAATTATCTTTGAAAACTCATGAGCTAAGGACCTAAGGATACTTTGCTTGAACTTTGAATTCTAATAAAATTTGATTGACACCTTATGTTATTACTTTATTTTATATTATAATATATATATATATATATATATATATATATATATATATATATATATATATACGCATGATCCGACTTCGTAGATCACTCTTAGCTACTTGGTGGATAGTAGTAATTCTACTATTTACAGTTAAAATTCCCCTTTATTTACTAATTAGTTTCCAGTAGCCTTCGGGTAAGATCTCCGACTGCGTATCAGTGGCGATTTGTGTTCGGGGTTCGCGCCTGCTGACCGGTGGGAACTAGTTCCTAGACTGAAAATTGCGTTAGCATGGAACATCGATGTCTCTAGGTATATTTTAAATATTTAATATTTATAAAAAATATTATTGTGTATATATATATATATATATATATATATATATATATATATATCGAGATAAATCTCTCTATATAGCCATATATATATTCATTTATTTATTTATTTATACATTGTGTTCGAGACATATTTGGCGTTATTTTAAAGGAAAGATAAACGTCATACCTTGGCCAATAATTAATGTATTCTTGTAGGACTGTAAATCTTAGCTTTTGATTTAAACTCATACTAACTGCTTGGTTTCTTTTTAGAAACAGATTGATAGTATTATGTTTTCATGTGTAATTGTGCCTAGATACATTTTGCCTAGGTGATGTATGCAATATATTCATGTTTAACTCATACACAAAAGTTGACAGTATATAAAATTAATTAAAAATAAATATATTAAGGATAACGAACAATTAAAGTATACTACTACTAATAATAGATAAATAAAAAAAAATAATAGTAAATATATAGACCAAAATAGAGATAATAAACACATTACATGAAAATATAAAAAAGCGAGTTATCACAGGTTGACCAAGATAGAAATTCGTGAACGAAGGTAATTATATGAAATGTAAGAAGCTACGTAAATCAGAAAGGACAGCAACAAATATATGAATAATATACAATGCTATTGAATGAAGAATAATGGAAACATAAAAAATAGACAAAGTAGACCAATGAGGAAAAGAATCAACTGCAGGTTTACAACCGAAATGTTCATAGGGATAAGGCAACAGATTTGATCTCAAATGCGTGTGCAGTGTATGGGAAGAGCGGAAAGTTATATATATATATATATATATATATATATATATATATATATATATATATATATATATATATATATATATAGATATATATTAGTACTTCATGTATCCACATAAAATATTATAAGGAGATATATTTTTTTATGTGTCAGTTTTCAGTATTTACTTCAACAGTGCTCGATACGTAAGTAGAGCTAGGTAGTAAGCAATGAAAATATATATGGCAATCAAGCTACATAGAGGCTCCCGTGTTTCATCCCCGGGGGGAATTGTTAGGCTAAATTTAGCCTGACGATTCCCCCCGGGGATGAAACACGGGAGCCTCTGTGTAGCTTGATTGCCATATATATTTTCATTGCTTACTATATATATATATATATATATATATATATATATATATATATATATTTCAATTTTAAACAACAAAATGCAGTATTTTCTTTCAAATCAACTTCTCACGTGTGACGTTATCTACGATCATTTCCTAATAAGAAAACTGGTTGCATTCGCGGGAGTGACAGCAAGTCTCCCCAAATTTCTAGTACTAGCAGTCAAATCAATTATTATTTTAATACATTCAATGTACTGGTGTTTGATGTTACCAGTGGTTTGTCGCTAACAACGGTCGGTTGTTTACCTTTAGATCTGAGTGACAAGCCTCCTAAAAATTCAAATCCACTCCGTTAATTTCTAGCCGAGAACTAGGTGTCGCTATCCCATGTTGGCTTATTATTATTATTATTAGTAGCAGTATAAGTAGCAGTAGTAAAAAGTAGCAGCAGTAGTTATAATAGTAGTAATAATGGCAATGAAATGACTAGTACAAGGAGAGCAAGTAGTAATAGTAGTTGTAATGGCATTCACGTCTATATTTCAATAAAACAATTATGATAATCTGATTGGTATGAATCACTAACTTTTTATTTACGAGTCTTTTCTTGAAATAGTCGGTTACTGTTGCGATAGAAACATTGTACAATATTAGAAAATAACCGATCCAATGTTCTGATATTGATTCTATTTAATGAATTTATATGAATAACTTTATCTGAGAAGTTAACAAACAAGTAAACGGTGCACAATGCCATATATATATTTATATATATATATATATATATATATATATATATATATATATATATATATATATATATATATATATATATATATATATGAGAAATGAAAAAGATGAAACCAAGAGATATTTATATATATTCATCAACGTTTCGTCTTTATTGTAAGAGTTTCTCAGGATGATAATTTTAAGAAAAATGATGAATATAAAAAAAATAGTTCTTGGGTGTTCCTTATTCATTTCCCATTACGTCGGATTACTCTCATTCTTCCTTTCTCATTATATATATATATATATATATATATATATATATATATATATATATATATATATATATATATATATATAGATATATAGATATATATATGTGTGTGTGTGTGTGTGTGTGTGGAGGTAGTGTACTTTTCATGGAAACTCTAGTTAAAAATTTCAACAGAATAACAAAGCACATTGGTAAATTCATATTGAACATTTTATACCACCATTTTAGTTAAAGGTCATAAATAAGTTCACCTCATTGAGATGAATTTTCAGCAATGCAAGCCTGTTAGAGCCAACAGACCGGTGAAAACTCCTTCTCTAGATTTGACTACCCAGAAAATGCGATGCTATTTTAAAAGAAAACGTAATCTTCACTTTAGAATGACGTTCCATGGTAATAAAAGCGAATTTCTTTAAGACTCACGGACTTCATCTTCACTTTAGCCGATATACAACCTGATCAGCTTGTTTTTATGTCAAGTGATCATTCTCAAGTGATATATGTGTTGTCTAAACAGAACTGCCATTTTGATATCTCTATAAATATATGTACAGAAAAAGATAGACTTTTGGAATTTGACCAAAGTTGGCGAACGGACTGTAAACTTTGTTCATCAAGGTAATTTTGGTTTATGTACGTATTTGGTTAGCTTCTTTGAAGAGGTGTAATACGGCGAACCAGTTTACCTATGGATGAACATATATATATATATATATATATATATATATATATATATATATGAGTATTATATGTTTCGCATATATAGTATTTATTCCAGTGCTACTCAATAAGTTGGTATAGCTTAGTAGTATGAAAATATATCTATGTCAAGTGCTTACTATATATATATATATAACCATGGCAGTAGCGCTTCATATATTCAAGGCCTTTTACAAGGTATGACATAAAGAGCGTGCCCTTAAAATTCGCTCATACGGTAATATTAGGCAATTACTTAATATAATTAGATTCTACCTAACCAAAAGAAAGATCCAGATTGTATTCGTTGGCCGTTAATCTAAGCAACATGACACAAATGCTGGTGTACCCCAGGGATCTATCCTTGGACCTTTATTGTTCCTGACTTTTATAAACGATCTCCCTGATGACATAGAGTCTGAGATTGGTGTATTCGCTGGCGACACCACGATTTACTCTCGTCCTGTTGGCAAAACAGACGCGATCATATCCGAGCCAATAGCTGAATTCTTAGAAAATGACCTCCAGACTGTAGTGAATTGGGTTCATAAATGGTTGGTAATTGTTTAATGCCGCAAAGACAAAGCTCCTCTCTTTCAATAACTACAAGAAACCTCTCTAAACTACTGTAAACAGACATCTCGCTGCGCAGCTCCCAATTTAGGTTGACCCCCCTCAAAACCTACTCCCTTTTTCTCAGTAGCCCCTTACGTCTACAGTGGCGGCCTGTCTTGTTAAGGGTGAACTATGCTAATATATATATATATATATATATATAATATATACATATATATATATATCGGCGAGGAATACGGACGTTTGGGACATTTTGGGGAGGGTAGAATGAGATTAAACAAATATAAAAACGAGAGAAAACGATAAAAAAGAAATGAATTAATGTACTGAACCGGTTTTCGTCCACACCTATCAGAGTAAAACGTAAAAGTGATTAAATACGACTAAAACCTAAAAAAAATTGTAATGAAAAACAAAAAACAAAAAACGTAAATCGCTCAACGTTATGGTGGATTTGAATCATTTAAGATCTCCAACTGATGCTTCAAAAGCTGTTGTCTACACAGGCTGGGTCGGGAGTTGTTAATAACTAACGCCTCAATAATATTGAGATGGCAGTTCGACCTGGCAATGTGTAAAACCAAAAAACACCCTTCGGAATACTTGTCAGAACAAATATGTGTACTAACCAGGTGATTACCGATGGCTGATTCCTGTGCTTGAAAGTTCCCGGATGATCTCGAAACCTTGTGTAAACGAATATCACGTGTTATGTGTTGGGATATTCTAATTTCTTATCTTTGGTATGTCTTACCACCGTGGTCAGCTCCACACTGACACAGGAATTTATAAACAACATAATTCTTTTGAATGGTTGTCAAAACATCCTTACAAAAAGAAGAGAAAAAGGTTCGAGTCGTGTAAACTACTCTAAGCATGGTTGCTGGAAAACAACGTTGAGTAGAAAAAGAGCATAATCTTTTGGCCCGTATCAATAAACCACTTACTTATTTTCGATACGTAAATGATACATTTCGCGTGTTTAACAATGAGTCAGATTCCATATTATTCTTAATGCACTCAATCAATTACACCCAGCCTTAAAGTTCACTTGTGAGAAGGAACACAACTCCACCCGTCCTTTTCTGGATGTATTAGTGCATAAATCTAATTCATTGTTTTTAACATCTGTTTTCCGCAAACCTACCTTTACTGGTTTATATTGTCACTGGGACTCTTTTTGTCCCATACAAAGAAAAATAAATCTTATTAAATGTTTGGTTCATCGTGCTTTAAAGATTTGCTCTAAATCCCTGATTGATTCGGAGATTGAATTTATCAAAGAGGTGCTCGTTGAAAATGGGTACCCTCTCGATATTGTTAACTCTAATATCGTTACTAAGATCGCTCATTTTTACAAGCCTAAACTTTTTGGTCCTCCAAAATGCCCGGCGTACCTCAGATTACCTTGGTTGGGTAATATTAGCATAAAATTTGCTAATCAAATTTCTGTAGCTGTGCGTCGGTGTTACCAGGCATCTAATCCTAGAATAGTTTTTTCTGCTCCACCTTTGCTTAAATCTATTCATAAGGATGTTCTCCCACCCCAACATATCAGTAATATTATTTATCTATTTAAATGTCGGTGCTATGCCGTATACGTGGGAAGAACAGTGCAAAGGTTTGAATCCAGAATCAAACAACACATCCCCCCTGCCATACGCCAGGGCCGACTAAATAATTTAAATAATTTAGTTAATACATCCGGGTCTGCTATTGCTGACCATCTCATAAATAGCGCCGAATGTGCGTCGACGTACACTAGTGACTGGTTTTCTGTCATAAGTAGATCGCATTCTCTATTCCACCTCAAAGTCCTGGAAGCCATATATATCAAGTCAATCAAACCCTCCCTTTGTAAACAAAAAGAATGGCTTTTAGGACTTAATGTGATCAACTTATGACTCTCCTCCCCATATTTTTTTTCTCCTAAACTTGTCACTAGTTTTCATTACAATTTTTTTTAGGTTTTAGTCGTATTTAATCACTTCCACGTTTTACTCTGATGAGTGTGGACGAAAACCGGTTCAGTACATTAATTAATTTCTTTTTAATCGTTTTCTCTCGTTTTTATATTTGTTTAATCTCATTCTACCCTCCCAAAAATGTCCCAAACGTCCGTATTCCTTGCCGTTATTAAATTTTGTACCACGAAAAATTTATTTAAATATATATATATATATATATATATATATATATATATATATATATACGTACGAATTTTTGTTAAACTGATGGAACGTGTTACTAAATCAGTTTCCTTCAGTTGTAACAATATAATTTATCGGAAAATCGATGGTATATGCACAAGTAGCCCTCTTAGTCAATCGTTAGTCAACATTTTCGTTGGATTTTTTGAAAACCAATTATTTTCAAAAATGGCCAAGCCGGCTTTTTACACACGTTACGTTGATGACACTTTTGCTTGCTTTCCCTCACGGAGTGATGCTGAACAGTTTATTCGTCTTTTTTGTGACTTGTATCAATCGTTGCTATTAACCATGGAGGTCGAGAATTGTGGCTCCCTGTCATTCCTGTATGTTTTAGTGTCTAAAGCTGGTTTATCATTTGAAACCTCTGTGTACAGAAAACCAACGTTTACAGGGCTTTATCTCAATTGGTTTTCCTTCGCTCCAAAATCAAGAAACATACATCTTATTGGTACTCTCACTCATCAAGCACTTATGATTTGTTCAGCAACACAACTAATATTTTTCTGCTAATAGATATCTGATCAATATCATAAAAAGCACCATAGCATGCAAAGTTGCTATATTTAATGGTGGTAAATTTATTGGCCCGTCACGATGCCCTATTTATTTGAAAGTTCCATGGTTAGATTCTGACGGCCTTGACATTATCAAAACGAACTCTTTTTCTACTCAACGTTGTTTTCCAGCAACCATGCTTAGAGTAGTTTATACGACTCGAACCTTTTTCTCTTCTTTTTGTAAGGATGTTTTGACAGCCATTCAAAAGAATTATGTTGTTTATAAATTCCTGTGTCAGTGTGGAGCTGACCACGGTGGTAAGACATACCAAAGATAAGAAATTAGAATATCCCAACACATAACACGTGATATTCGTTTACACAAGGTTTCAAGATCATCCGGGAACTTTCAAGCACAGGAATCAGCCATCGGTAATCACCTGGTTAGTACACATATTTGTTCTGACAAGTATTCCGAAGAGTGTTTTTTTGGTTTTACACATTGCCAGGTCGAACTGCCATCTCAATATTATTGAGGCGTTAGTTATTAACAATTCCCGATCCAGCCTGTGTAGACAACAGATTTTGAAGCATCAGTTGGAGATCTTAAATGATTCAAATCCACCATAACGTTGAGCGATTTACGTTTTTTGTTTTTTGTTTTTTCTCTCAATCCGTTTCTCCAACTTAAACTATTTTCTCCTCATATCTCATTCGATGTTCTTAGTTTTTTTTATTTATCACTCTGACGTTTTGTTTAGAGGGTCAGACGATAAGGCCGTAAAGAAAATTTTAGGAATTTTCTCTTTTTTTCCACCCGCCCGTTTCATTGATTAAAACATATTTGTTCTGAAATGTATCCTACGATTTTGTTGTACACGAAATTCACTTATATATATATATATATATATATATATATATATATATATATATATATATATATATAACATAAACATCCAAAGATGCGTGTTACATCTTTACAAGACTCAGAATAAACTTGTCCTGACGTCATTCTTGTTATTGTGTTTAAGAATATGCTACCAGAACTTGCCCTATCCTTACAAAGTTATTCAATCCTAACCTAAAGAGAAATGCTTTCCATCGTTTTGATACAATTTGTTGGCTAACGCAGTATCACAGAAGAATAGTGCATCACAATACTAATCGACCAGTGTTCTGTGCGTTATAAGTAAGTTCTCTGAATCTGTGATAAGTCAACAAGTTGTCAGCCACCGCAGCGTAAGCAATCTACTTAGTGCCAATTAAAGATCACCTGACGATGTACTGACTGCGATAATCGTATAATGAATATCTTGATGGGAGCGTTGTTTTTAGCCGTTTGATAGATATTGCACAAAGCGTTGCTTTACAAACTCGCAAGTTATGGAATATCTTGCATTGTATTCGAAAACATCAAATATTATTTCATTTTCATAGTCTTATAAAAGTACATGACGGGCAGAATTCTAAAACACATATGACGAATGCTAACGTGCTTCATAGATCTACTCCGTCTATGGCATCACTCTGAAGCACATTGATTCTCTCTCGTTCGCTCTGAGGCACGTGATAAAATAGGGACACATGATTTGTTACTATTATCACGTCTGAATTGCAGTTCATCTCCTTTTAATACCACCGCTCGGATCCCTGTTTTGCATTAATCTAAAGTAACGACTCTTTCTGTGACGCATTTCTTGTTTAAATAAGCTTTGAAGACTAACTTTCACTTAAGAACAAAAATGGAAGACACATATTTAACCTGATGCTACGCTTGCTACACTAATGGTGGGATCATTGTACTGCGTCAGAAAATACATGATCTTTATGCAATACCTACCTATCGAAGGATAAGATACGTCCTAAGATGGTGCACTGCTCCCACATCTGAGGCGTTGCAGTTCAGCGCACACTCTCCCGCTTTGGCAGAGTAGGAGATCTTCACAATTCAGCTAAGGACGAACTCTTCTATTCTTTACAACCTAATTCTCACAGAAGAGACGTTGCTAGTCTTTCTCTGTCGTTATTTTCATGGAAGAGCTCTAATATCTGGTTCCATCCTTGTAAGTGATTCATACAAAGAACTCTTTTTCGATTAAAACTAAAAACAATATGCCAGTATTTAAATCCAATGTTAACAAAGACTTGTCATAAACCATCCTTATAAGTAATCACACTTGGTTTATTTCATTATTCATTTCATAATATTCTTCATTATTAAACGAACGATCCATCCATCTAATTAGCTTTTATCATCGAGTTGATTTTTGCCTCGATAAAAGGTTACTCATTAATAAGTGAGGGTTTATATCTCGTATAACCAAGAACAACAACACAAAACAATATTATTTTTGAAACCAACTTTCTGTGTTTTTCACGAGTTTAATGATGATTAAAAATTATGTTAGGACAATAAAGAGTCCTGAATCAATGACAGATAAGTGCATCCAAGCATCAGTCAATTGGTCCGCCATGTTCCAGTTTGAAATCGGATTATCATTGTTAACCGCGTAGATTGAATGCACCTATCGTAGGTAGGTCCGTTTTGTTGTTGTTGTTTTTTTTAAGATTGCAAAACATTAATATTCGCTGTGACAAAACGTAATCCTGTAAATGGAAATATGCTGTCCGATTTATTTTCCCGATTACAGTTTGAAAAAATGTATAAATATAGGGAAGAACATGTTGCTGCAATAGAAATTTCACATCTGTATGTTTGTAACCATACCTATTTTAAAACAGTGTTTTTATATTTATTAATAACTCACCACTTATCGAGGCCAAAATCTACTCGATGATACGAGTTACTGCGAGGGATAGAGCGTCAGTTCAATGATGAAGAATATTATGAGAGGGTTGAAAATGATGACTGGAGAGAACAACATTTAATTGCATATGATGACGGTTCATGAAATGTATTTGTTGACAGAGGATTTGAAGACGACTTTATGTAGTTCATACAGATGCAGTTCCGTCGTAATGTCTTCATCAGGTAAGAAGTTCTAAGAACTTGTGGGGTTTTTTGCCCCGGAAATAAAGGTTAATTAATGCATGAGAGATAGTATAAGGGAGAGTTAATACACTGTTATGAAATGTATTTGCTTCACTAGTCAGAGTTGAAAGAATGCTCTACCACTGAGTTAAAACGGGACGCCGAATTATTCTTTATGTTCTTTTCAGCAACAACAATCCAACACGCATGTGAATGGCGCGGTGTTCACAACCAAACTTCTTCTCGAAAATGGAATTCCTTTTGCTTTTTCTATTTCTTAATCTCTCTCTCAGCACTCGACGTGGTCACAGCATTAACCTTTCTATCCCGCTCCCCGGAGCAAAGTGTCTACTATGTTCATGACAACGAGAATTAGATACGTGAAATCTCGTCGCGAGACAAAAGTTACAAGTTTCCATTTTGTAACCGAAACACTCTGGGTTCAATCCACGATGGACAATACACGGCGCAACTTTCACTCGTTTTCTCGGTGGACCTGCAGAATGGCGGCAACAGATAGAAGGTTTTATACTCGTAGATAAGTGAAAACTATCGAATTGAGGGGACAGCTTTACAAGCAAAGGAACAGCCACAGTATATTAATTGCACACTTTTTATAATGCAAGCATTAAAGAGCGATATATAAATGAGGTAAATCAAGGGAGGCGCGAGAGCGCTCTATCCCTTAATAGGCTTCACGAATGTCCTATGTAGAAATCTCATTTTTTGATCAATCATAACTCAAAAACCAATAAACCAAATTAGTTAAAACTTTGCACAACATGTTTATTTGATAGGTTCTATAAGTGTGTAGAATTTCAGCATTATTAGTCAAGGCAACCCAGAGATCAAGAAAGTTAAATCCTTAAATCAACTATTTGATTGATTCAGCTGATTTTTGGCAGAAATAGAGGTTCTAGGGTCTAGTTGATGGCATTTTAATTTCAGTTTACAATATACTTACGTTTTCCAGAAAATTCCAAATAAACTTATGAGCAGGCATTTTATTGAGGCATAGCCTTTACAAAAGTAGTGGCATTCCGTGATAAATGCCAGTATACTGAAATCATATGCCCTTAATAGGGTAAAGATGAAAATTCATATACACTAAATGTACAAAAGCAAGGAAATTCTCAATTTTTTACACTTTTATAGTCATTAATTAAGGGTATGACTACATATCAACGAAACCATTTCATTATAACAGCACTAAAGTATAAATCTCTATGCATGAGTGGATGAAGTGTGTGAAGTGCGCTGAATAAAAATTCCTCCCAGTAAAATACATAGCCCTGTTGTGCTCGCATACCCTTAATGACAATAAAAGTGTATACATTTGAAAATGTCCATGCTTTTGTACATGTAGTGTATATGAATTTTCATCTTAACCCTATTAAGGGCATATGATTTCAGTATACTGGCATTTATCACGGAATATAGAGAAAAGTTGTTTGTGAACTCGTGCTTTCGTGGAACTTATCTTAGTTGAAGAAGTATCATTTTACTATGTTTAACGTTTTGTGTCCCAATGTAGTTGTTGCAGCCTATTCTGTCGTAGGCGGAAGATGATGTCTGGCGCTTGGTGATGTACGGTAGTAAACCGGAACCCAACGGCGTGGAAAAAAGATGCAGCCTTAAGTTATTTGGCTTGTTAACGTGACGCTTTCTTCAGGTGTATTTTGCCATACTCAGAAATCTTTCAATCGAATCGGGGAATCTATACGGCATTTCGAACGAAATTCTTTATTTAATCCACGGGGGTAGCTTGCTTTAGTTTCGTCAGAAGTTTGGAAGTACCATCGGCCGAAACTTTACGAAAATAAAATTTAAGATAAGAGTAGTAGTCCGAATAATCCGAATAATCCAAATTTTACCGTTTTGTTTCATACATTCAGTGTAACTATATAATTCATTAATAAATAGGTGCTTTTTTAGCGTAAATACAATTCTTTGCGAAATAGTATTTGATTAAATATAACGAAAGTCACATTTAGAAAACGACGGAATTTTATCTATGTCATTTTATTCGATTTTGTAACAGGTTAAATCTCCATTTTGTTACTCATCGGCAGAAAATAATCATAAAGTACTCTTTCGCATTTCATCTTTGAATAATCAGGCGATCTATTTTTTAAGGTGTATAGGATGTTCAAAAAGAAAATGTTTGTACAAAGAGAGAAGAGAGAGATAGAAAATAACAAATTATTTTATAAAAAATAACAAAAATTAAAAATATGTGGTACAAAAGGAGAATACATAACAATATATATATATATATATATATATATACATGGGGTAAGGTACACGATAATTCATCAAAATGAAATGCCGTGGTGGATAAAATGTTTAGTAAAAATCATTACTTTTTCCTTGTGCCTTCTATTCTTCTCTTACATCTTCCTATCATAGTTTTGAATTTTATTTTAGCGAGACGCACTGTCGAGGGTGTGATGCACTGCCTGGGGACAATAATGTATCTTTTATTTGTTTGCTTTGCTGAGACGATGTGGATCTACAATGCAGTCGATCGATGTTTAAGATTAACAGAAATAGTAGGCGATAGGAAGCGATATTACTTAAATACCAAAACGGAGAATGGCACTATAAACTTGCTATTTCAAATACGAAAATACCTAAGAAGAGGAATGAGATTATACACCTGATATTGAGCGTGAGAGAACGGCACTATGGAATTGAATTGAGACGTATTCAACAAAAAATGTCATAATTTTCGAATGTACATTATTTTCTCTTAACCATTATTTCATTCGGAAAGAAAAAGTAAATGTTTACCTTCATGTTTAGATTATTGTCATTTTTTCTCATGACGGAGACAACATTTAAAAGTTAAGTATGGAGAACGGAGTTAGATTCACAAAATTAGTATATTTATTCTTTAATCTTTTCCAGTAATAATTTCAGATTCCAAAAATTATGCGTCATTCTTTTTTATAATAAACCTTGTTCCATTGCACAGATTCGGTTGGTCCAAACTTTTCAGCAGCGAAATTGGAGCACCTATCTCCGATGCAAGTTTGTGAAAATGCATACGTTTGACTTCGCGCTTTTTTAGATATTTAAAACTATCAGTACTTGTATTCTTCTAATATACATAACTTTCAATAATTATCTGTTATAAAGAGAACTACAAATATTGCAACATTTTTTATTTTCTGTTTTCGTTGTTAATTTTCCATTCAAACGTATGCTTGCATTTTTTAGCGTACTTTCTATCTCTCTCGGTTTTTTTCTCGCTAAAAACTTGTATAATCTATTTCTAATTGTGAAATCAAAATCGCATAATTTTTGTAAACACGAGTATACAACATATTCCGTCAAAATGTTTTATTCCTCAATCAAATTCATAACACATTGATAATTATTTTATTTATTAATTAATATTAAATATTTTAATAAAATAAATTAGAAGTCAGCAATGAGATGAAGCAGTAGCAGCCGGTACCAACAGCCAGCTGGACAAGGTTCACTGCAATTATGAATTGGTGTACCGGTAGCAAATTTTGATAGGCATGTATGCTTGTTCAGGAAATAGCGTTACCTTTTTTCTAATTTCAACGGATGAAGAGGTTTTTCTTATTTACATTTAGCTAGCATTTTACAGCGTGTTTCCCCATAACTTCTGCCTACTCCCTTTCATCTGTGTTACTCTTTGTTAATTTCTTTTTATTTCTTCCATTTCACCGTGCCTTCTTTGCTAATACAGCGAAGAGCGCCCGACAGACTTACGTTGACTTTTATAAACGCACAAGTATTTTGCTTTCCAGTAGGCGTGCACAACAAGAGTTCCACTTAAATCCTGAGAAACGTTGGGTAAGCCTTGAGAACCGATGAAGGGAAGAGAAGACGAATGATTTATCGTTTCTCTTCTTTAGTTATGTGGAGCAAAAACACAGATACACGTTTCATGAGAATTGAAATATAATTATCCAATGACAATGGATAGTTAATTTTTGAATATATATGATTGTGGAGGTCTTCCATCATTATCAAGTTATACATACAGAAAATTATATTTTCCGGCGCGAACGCAGACTCTATAGTATTGTACTTCCGTTGACCAAAATGAAATATACTTATGTATGTATATAATGTTCTCGCTTGTCAATTGTTATGTGAATCTATTAATATTCGTCTGGCGACTAATAGATACTTATACATACAATGCGAAGCGAGAACGTAGAATGAATAAGAAAGAGAGACATGGTTTGATGTTTACGCTTCCGAGACCTTCTTCTAAAGAGGGAGATACACGTCAGCTTTCGTTTATATACAGAAGAGAAATATACAAAGGGAGACAATTATACAATGTAAGTGAGGTAATTATGAAACACGTTGTTGTCTCCAAATGCAAGACACTACACCTCTCTCCACCTTAATTAAGTGTACGCGTGCGTGCGTATGATAAGCGGGGGGAGTACAGTCCATTATTGTCCATGGTGATTCTCTGATTTCAAGGGGGATCACCGATTATACAATTGTCTCAGTCAAGGAGGAAATCGTTGTTTCTTTTTCTTTGCAAGATACGTAATTGAAGACCAACTTACGTCGTCTGCAGGATGAGGGGTGGGGGAATCGACTTTCGACTCTTTTGAATCAATCTGTTTTTGATTCCTATTCTCTCTCTTCAGGGGAGCTGTCAGAATTTGTCCGCGTGAAGAGTTGTCTTGGGTTGGACGTCGAAACTCTCTCCTTCTTTCTCTGTCTGCATATGTCACTGCTTCTCTTCTTTTCCTTTTTTATTCCTTTCTTCGTGCATTGCTGCCACGTGGGAATCAAAGGTGTTAGATTCCGGGTTTTTTTTTTTTAACTGTGCGCTACACCGATAAATCTGGTTGTTTACGTTTTTCGTTGTTTTGTTTTTTTCCTTTAAGGAGTTTTTTTATCCCAGTTACGTTGTTTTTGGGGTTTTTTTTTCCTTCAGTGTTCTTGGTTTATTTTGTTTCATTCGAAGTGTTGATAGCATTCCCTGCTAAATCAACTAGTCGTTGTTTGCACGTGGGCACTGTATAGAGACTATCTGTCCTTTCTGCCAAGGTACGTGGCACTTTTTGGGACTTTGCCAGCTCTCTTCTTATGTAGTAGAATTATGTCTGGGCTTGAATAACTTCTGTTCTTTGTCTCTGATACGGACTCTTGAATGACTTTGGGCAATATCAGAGTTTGGCCGCATTTGTCTGTTTTCCTCTTTCGTTTCGGCCAGGGACCTGTTTCTTTCTTGCCTTTTCAGTATCTGAAGGTTTCCGTGCAAAACTTCTCCGTTTTTGTTTTGGCACGGGCTCTTCGAAAAGTTCCGGAGCAACATCAAAGTTTGGTCAAAATTGTCTCTTTATTCATTCCGTGTGTTATGTTCTTTCGTTTCGTTCTTCGTATCGTTTAGTTTTCGTTTTGTTTTTTAAACGTGAGTTGTTTAAAATTCTCGTGGCCTTGTAACGACTTTCATTCGAAGTGTTTTTTCTCTTTTTTTTTTTTTTTAAACGTGAGTTGTTTAAAATTCTCGTGGCCTTGTAACGACTTTCATTCGAAGTGTTTTTTCTCTTTTTTTTTTTTAAACGTGAGTTGTTTAAAATTCTCGTGGCCTTGTAACGACTTTCATTCGAAGTGTTTTTTTTTCTTTTTTTTTTTTAAACTTGAGTTGTTTAAAATTCTCGTGGCCTTGTAACGACTTTCATTTGAAGTGTTTTTTCTCTTTTTTTTTTTTAAACGTGAGTTGTTTAAAATTCTCGTGGCCTTGTAACGACTTTCATTTGAAGTGTTTTTTTTTTCTTTTTTTTTTTTTTAAACGTGAGTTGTTTAAAATTCTCGTCGCCATTTATAATGTTCTCGCTTGTCAATTGTTATGTGAATCTATTAATATTCGTCTGGCGACTAATAGATACTTATACATACAATGCGAAGCGAGAACGTAGAATGAATAAGAAAGAGAGACATGGTTTGATGTTTACGCTTCCGAGACCTTCTTCTAAAGAGGGAGATACACGTCAGCTTTCGTTTATATACAGAAGAGAAATATACAAAGGGAGACAATTATACAATGTAAGTGAGGTAATTATGAAACACGTTGTTGTCTCCAAATGCAAGACACTACAATGTACTATGGGTAATGCACTTTAACGATGAAGTAGAATGCCTGTATGTCTCGCCGCTTTAAATGTGTTAAAATTATCATTGTTTATAAGCTATTCAGGATTGGCCGATCGATTAGCAACGTTGGATTTGGGTTGAAAAATACTTGTAATCCAGGGTTTCGAATCGTGTGACCGGTAGTGAATAGTCATATCTCTATGCTGAAGAGTCCCGATTGAAAAAGGACGAAACGTATACGTACATAGATAATAAACAATAACATATATATATATATATATATATATATATATATATATATATATATATATATATATATGTGTGTGTATTAAACAGGAGTGCCAACTACTGCTTATTCAGCTTTTGATCCGTTGTTTCTAGTCTTCTAGTCTATCGTAGAAGATAATAAAATCCAAATACACCCAGACACCGCAACCTCCTTAAAGCGGAATCTATAAAACTAGAAGCACTTCCAATAAACCAAAACTACTTAGCAGCGAACTTAAAACAGCAGCAAACGAATTAAAAAATCATCCACACATCATTATTAAACGAGCAGATAAGTCCAACACAATATTATTCTAAATTAAAAGACATTTTATCAGACACATCGAAATTTAAAAAAATCGACGTAATCCTACCGATCAACTTAAAACACACATCGATAAATTAATTACAGCGAACAACGCTCATACTGATTCTATTACACTTAATAAAATCATCGGCGAATACAAGCCTAGTTACATATACGGAAATGTTAAAACACATAAAATTAACCCCCCCCCCCCACCGACTCATAATATCTCAAATACCCACACCTATACATAAACTAACCAACACCTTTAATACATTAATCACACCGTATCTGCCCCCAGCTACAGAGTAAAATCACAAGATAAATTAATAGATATTCTTTATTCGGTAAAACCTAATAATAAACTCTTAGCTTCTTTGGACGTTGAGAACCTTTCACCACACGTACCAATACAAGAAACTATCAACATAATTATCAACAGCATATATAATAATCCAACTCTATCTGCACTCAAAATAAACCCTAATATACTACGCAAACTATTAATAGCTTGCACCACTGAGGTACCCTTCTACGGCCCCAATGGTAGCTTATACACTCAGGTGGATGGTGTCTCAATGGGACCAGTCCCGTGGCCATTGTTTGCTGAATACTATATGTCCAACCTAGA
>OY744532.1:3727500-3730000 GCA_963556195.1 Sepiola atlantica | reverse complement strand
AGAATGTGTGCAACAAGTAAGTTACAGAACCGCAATCAAATCATGCAAATTGTTTGGAGTTTATACAGTTCTAATTTCTTTCTAATGTGCTCTTATGAATTAATAAAGCACGTGTGAAAATAGAGAAAGTCACTCGCTGGGAAACTGTACTATTAACTTCTCATAAATTCTGGGTAAAATGGTGCGCGTAACAGAACGGTGTTCGACAATCATTCTATCTAGAAATACGGTGATGTTATAAGATTAAATACACCACAGATTTTCGAATACCTAACATTCTGTAGCTGATATTGAACCATTACATCCGAATCAGCAGTCAACATTAAATATAAAATTTTCTATTAAAATGTACAAAATATGTGCAGCACAAGTGTTTAAAAGTTTACATTTCAAAAACGGAAGAAAACAGGTACATGTCTGAAAAATAAGAAGACAGTACCAGAACAAAATAATTAAGAAAGACTTCCCCTCTTCATGTTAAGAATGGCTTTCTAAATACAAACGTGTATTCCGTTAAAATCAATTCTAAACATACATGATGATGGCGGAACGAGTGATTTAAGTCTTTCTATATGTTCAGCGTATCATGTAAAATTCACGTGTTTATTCTAATTATAAAATTGTCTCTGTCAATATAACAGATTTATAACAGTTTACTTTTGTTTTACTGCATCGTGAAGATCAGGGAGACAGAAAAACAAACCAGATACACGGACTCGCTAGAGAATTGAAAGGAATATGGAGTATGAAGAAAGTCAATATAATACCAATAATCGTAGGAGCACTAGGAGCAATCATAAAAAAAACTGGAAAAATACTATGAGAAATTGGAATCAACGGACGAGAATGATGAATATACCTTACATCTTAAGGACAATCCTTGAATTCGGAAACCAACCTATATGGGCTACGGATGCTAACGGTGCTCATGAAAATTGCAATAGATATAAAAAAAACATTGAAAAAACACCACCACATAAAAAAAACAAAGAACGGAAAATGCCAAAAAATCATAAACTCCCCTACACATTAAAAGTGATGGAACCAGCCTCGGCTGATATCACGCAAAATAGTCGTAAATGGTAAAGAAGGATGGAACGACTGAATAGGAAGAGTACTAACCAGATCGCCATAGGAAAAGTGCAGACAACCTGGGACCCTGGTAAGGGGAGACTATTGCCATCCAAACCCCAGAGAAACCAATGGTCGTTGCCAACGAGAAATCGATCGTAAGCGTTTTTGTGATAACGCAATGCCATGTGCAATAGTTATCGGAAGAGGGTGAGAGTACTGAAAATCTGAGACTCCAGGGAAGACAACAGGTGATTACCAGTGAGCAATAACTGAAGATGATATGTAAGTACACGTCATCATCATCATCATCATCATCATCATCATCATCATCATCATCATCAGCAGCAGCAGCAGCAGCAGCAGCAGCAGCAGCAGCATTAGCATCATCATAATAACAATAATAATGATGTGGTGCTGTATCTTATTTGCCATTTTGTGCGTAGAAGTTGTTCTGCAGTTAAAATAAATCTTTTTTTAAAAAAGAAGACAATTTAAACTCTTACATTTTAATATAGTGTACATATGAAATAAAAATGACGTAAACATTTTAGTAATTAATGTTTAATTATTAAAACACATTTAAATATACTTTAAAATAGTTTACACACGGAATATATATATATATATATATATATATATACAATATATATATATATGTACAATATATATATATATATATATATATATATATATATGTACAATATATATATATGTACAATATATATATATATATATATATATGTAGAATATATATATGTAGAATATATATATATGTAGAATATATATATATATGTACAATATATATATATGTACAATATATATATATATATATATATATATATATATATATATATATATATATATATATATATATATACAACATTTATGTTGATGTAAAATGTGTACAGTCTATAACTGTATTCCTAGAGGAGATAGTTATCTTAGTCAGCAGAATGAAATTGTAACCACTGAACGGCGATGGGTCTCAATAATAACCGAAAATATTTTTTTATTATCATTACTCTTTGATTATTTGCATTCTATCTCCCTCCCTATCAACTTTTGCATCTTATATAAATCGAGATTTATTTCTGTCTCTACGCTCGTTTGTCCATCACATATTTTAAACGTTATACATACATTGCGGAATGTGTATCATTTCGAAATATCAGAGAGCTCAACTACTTTTAGAAATAGAAAATATTGCATTAATAGTAAATACAAAATTCTTAACAAATAAAGCGGATGGCATGACCGGAAATCGAAACCGAAACATTGAGACTTAATTCGAGGTTCCACTAATTGACCTATTTTGACTTATTCATGAGTAGAGCTTAAAACATTACCGTAACAAAATACTTATAGCTTTGGTGGGACCTCAAAGATGTATGATTTCAATCATATTTCAAACCATGAATAAGCGATA
>OY744532.1:3712500-3722500 GCA_963556195.1 Sepiola atlantica | reverse complement strand
ACAGATTGAAAGACGATGCTATTTACGCATGCGCAACCGGATGTTGAAAACCGGAAAGCTGAAAGCTGATTGCAAACATACAAGACCCATAGACTTTTAGTAGTATATAGATTTTACTCACTTGTCGTTACTGCGTGGATCGATGTGATCGGGGTGGGAGGTTTCTTTTAACAGGGACTTTTGTGGGTGTACATTTATGCGATGATTATTACAAACATCTTAACTTCTTTTTTTAACAATTTTCTCAAAGTCTTAATGCATTTAATATTTTACATTATTTCGTCTGGCCGTAATTTAACTCTTCGTCGTCTAGCGAACCGATGAGACGTGATTGTAACCATGTAAACTACAACAAATAAGGGAAATATTTCCCTCAAAAAATACAGGCGAGATATCTCTTCCCCCCTCCGTGAATAGTTAAGGAAATAATTGTTAAGTAACTACGATAAAGTAGTGATTTGCTCTCTCTCTCTCACTCTCTCTCTCTCTCTCTCTCTCTCGACGTAGTGAATGTCTCCCAGCTTATTTCATAACTTACGCTTGTAATAAAAAGAATTACATTTTATGTAGATTGTTTGTCTTCCGACCCGATCATGCAGTTTTGTTGCAGCGGCGTACTTCACGGCAGAAGAAGAAGAAAGAATTCAACCACTAGACGACATCGAGACGGTGACCCTCTACACGGAGAGGGAGAAATCTAAAGCTATGAAAACAATAAATGAACTATGTGATTGATGATGTTTTAAAAATGACGAGTATTAAATGTGAACTGCCACGGTCCTTTCTGGGGCGAGTATTCGAAACGAGTACCGCTGCGGCCCCAAGTCGAGGGGTATGCAACATATATATATATATATATATATATATATATATATATATATATATATATATATAACTATAGCTGGACTTGCTCAATATAGATAAGAGATAATGTGTTTGAGTCAAAGTAAGTAATTTGCATTCATATTCGAGGGAAGTTAACTCTTTTGTAGAATTTGGCCTAAAATAGATGTTAACCTTCATCTTTCTATTAGCAATAGTAAGAAACTTTTCCAACAACTTATTACCGCGACAAATAGCACCCTTATAGAAAGTCTAACGTACAAATTCCGTGACCTAACATTCTCAAGTATCATGAATTGGAATAAATACATATAAGACACTACTAAATTTGATGCAAAGAATGTAGACTAGAAAAATTCTCACACATATAAGTTTCTTATATCTCCATGAAACAACCATTGGTCTATGCATGGCGTATTGTTTCTACTCCTAGGCTGGAACACCAACCACCAATATATTTCCTCTTAGACAGCGTCCCAAAAGAGTATCTAACCTAATAGGTTCCGCACTTTCTTCCAAGCCCACGTCCTTATCACATCCCCGCGGTTTTCATCCGTCTGCTTGTTTTAAAAGTACTTAAACAGAATGTGCTCAAATGAACTTACTACACTTATACTCTGGCGACGAAAATACATCCGGCTCACCCGACGAGTAGAAAAATCACACCCCTCAATTGTAGAGGTCGTTAGATAGCGGAAAACTCTTTACTCTAATAGTTTATTACCTCTAATAGCTTGCATTTGGAATTCCCTCATTGTTCCTGGTGTCCCCGACTGTACCTACATTCGGACATTTTAATGTAATGTAATGTAGAAAAACATCTTGCTGCCGAGCTCTCAACTTAGATAGAATTCCATATAATTTCATCACATTGACTATATGAATTGTTTAGGATAACTAAACGTGCAAAATAAAAACTCCAGATAGCTCAATTTTATTTTCTGCTTATAATTTAGAGGGCTCGGAATTTTTTTAATGGCGTCTTTTTTTACTGTGTTTTTTTTATTAAACTCTCTTGACTGGATAGATTTCGTTTAAGCTATTCTCTGTTTTATATTTTCTCTTTTTACAATTGCAATTAATTTTTACCCGATTAAACTCGTTCAGAGCTCACCTTTGTAACATGTATTTAAAATTATTTAATAGCCGATATTATTGTTTATTCCCATTTATTTATTTTAAGCTCTAATTACTCTAATTCTAATATCTATATATATATATATATGAAAATATTTGTTGTTGTTTATTATCTACGGACGTATACGTTTCATCTTTTTTCAATCAAGACTCTTCAGCGTAGAAGTTTGACTATTCACTACTGGTCACACGATTCGAAACCCTGGATTATGAGTATTTTTCAACTCCAACCTAACGTCTTAAACCTCGCGGCCAATATCTGAACGGCTGATAAACTGTGGTAGATTAAATACATTTATAAGCGGCGATGACGACACAGGCATTCTACTTATATTAAGGAATGATGCATTATAAAGCAAATGACGTCACGCTGTATTTGCACTACTACTAAAGTGCTCTACTAATAATTAAGGAGCGACAAATATATATATATATATATATATATATATATATATATATATATATATATGTATATATATATATGTATATATATATATATATGTATATATATATACATATATATATATGTATATATATATATAATTTATTTAGATACTGTATACTGCATATTTCAGTAATGTACCGCGGTTTCACCCAAAAGGGCAGATTTAGACATATTTAGTAAATCTCTGTCCCCAGTAGAATCATCGGCAAGCTGAAATGATTGTAATCATGTTCCGATAGGGAATGGCGTCAAGAATAACAGAAAACAGTGCATCTCTAAGGGGGCTCCCGAAAAAAACCGGTTTGGGATAGTGATTAACTAAGACTTAAGAGAGATCGATGTTAGTTCGTGTATGAAAGGCCTTCATTTTATTCCCTAGAAAGTTGTATTTATTTATTTATCTGGTAGCAAGTTGGATTAATTTATTTATGAAGTTTGCCGGTTGGGTTTGTGAAATTAGGGTGCTTTTTTGTTGTCGTTTTGGGAATAAATTTATGTATCGGATTAATTGTTCGATATAGTGCTGAAAAAGATGATGCACTAATATTTTTAGGACTTAACGTGTTTGTTTATTTTTGTTTATTGAATTGGTGTTTTCGTATTTGCTTGACTTTAATTGGAAGAAAGTCGTATATGAAACAAAACGGTGTTTCGCTGATATGTCCCGTTTATAACCAGTAGTGTTGAAAACAAAAATTGGTTATAAAAGAAATGATAGCTGCTATCTGTTATTTCCGCTTGAGGGGTATAAGTTTAGTCTCTGGGTGGGGGTTGTTAACTTCTATTATTTTGATGGTGTGTTAATAATATTAATATTTAGTGTATTTCAGAAATTTTATTAAATTATTTATCTTATTATTTTATTTTATTCCACTCGTACGCGTACATCCCACCATGCGCACCGGCAAATTAACTTATATACACATACGTGCATGGAACCACAAGCATGTCTATATACAACATCTGCACGCATATGCGTATGCACGCACGTACACACCTCTACACTCACATGTACGGGAGGTTATTAATTTTTTTTTGTGTGTTTTTGTTATGTTATTAATTTAATATTTTATTTATTTTATTAATATTATTTATATTTTCTATTTATTAATAATATGCTCCTATGCATACACACGCACACCCTCACACACGTGCTTGTACATACACACGGACGCATACATACACATGTACACTCATCTTCGTTTGTACAGGGGTCGGCGGGTGATTTGAGAATTTATTATATGAACTTTATGAAGCGGGGAGGTTCTTAGGGGTCAAACATTATTTCGTTCTGTGGTGTATCTATATTACTGGGAGTTTAAAGGGGTTTCATGTATTTACCGTGATAGGAGGGTCACGTGGAGACGGGGTATTTGCTGATAAATGTATAAGCCGCGATGGATGGGGTCAGTTTTAGTATGGATGATATGATTATATGTGGTGAAAGGGTGGGGTGTTTATTGATGAATGTTTTATCTGTGGTTAGGACTAGGTTGTATCAGGGTTAGCGGGGTTTATGTAGTCGCGCCCGTGGTGTGTTTAACATATATCTGGGGGGTATTTTGTACGTAAATAGAAAGATAGGGATTTCGTTATGGATTTAGGGAGGTCTTCGGGAGATTGGTTATTTTGTATGTTTTTAAGAAATACTTCATTATCTTTTTAGAGGGGTATTTGGTTTAAAGGGAAGATTGGTGGGTTATGTAATATTGTAATCAGATCATTGGGCTAGTAGGAATTTTCTTTTGTGGAAGAACTTTCTGAAGACTTCGGTTTTTATGTTCATGCAGTTTATAACAGGGTTGTTGATAGCTTGTATAATTTCTCAGTAGTGCACAAAGGACAGGTTCTGGGGGTGGGGCTGTAGGATTAAGGCTTGTCGGTAATTCTCCATTCTATTTTGTAGGGGGTGTTGGACTTCTTGAGATCCCATACACGGGTTGCCAGTGTGGTTATGTGGTCGTTTTTGGGGTATTTGAAAGTGTTGTTGTGGGCATAGAGTCTTTGTTTAAAAGCTCCCTGGGTCATTCCGCCAAACTTCATAGCCGCCCCTTTCGGTTTTTTTTCAGACTAGGTAAAACAATAACATTACAAATCCAAAAAAGAACAGATGAATAAATAAATAAATAAATAAAACTTGCTAACAGATAAATAAATAAATGAAACTTGCTAGGGAATAAAATGAAAGCATTTCATACACGAACTAACATCGATCTCCCTTAAGTCTTAGTTTATCACAATCCCACACCGGCTTTTTCGGGGACCCCCTCAGAGATACATTGTTTTCTGTTATTGTTGACGCCATTCCCTATCGGAACATAACTACAAACATTTCAGCTTGCCGATGATTCAACTGGGCACAGAGATTTACTAAAGATGCCTAAATCTGCCCTTTTGGATGAAACGACGCTACATTGCTGAAATATGAAATATACAGTATCTAAAAAAATATATTAGCTCTCTTTTATGATCGAGAACTTTTCTGATTTCTTTTCATATACAACCTGACACACACACACATATATATATATATATATATATATATATATGTATATATATATATATATATATATATATATATATATATATATATATATATATATATATAACTTCCATGAACAACAATGATGTTCGACCAGTAAGCAGCATACCTTTACAGTGAATAGTTGACAAATAGATATATTCACGAACTTGTAGACTATCGATACTGACAACTGTTGTCAGTACAGCAATTTACACCATGTGGATCATGGCGCTTATGAAAACAACTGATATATTGAGAAAAGTCTTCGCGTTCGGAAACACATTTTTATAATCTGATTACACCGACTAACCTTGAGTAGGTGTTAATGGAATAAGGCTGCGTAAATACCAATTAATATAAAGGAAGAACAAAACATGACACACAAGGAACTAAAACTATTCGGGCGGATATGTATAAACAAATCTGACCCTTCCCCCCACTAAAATAAAACGCGGCACCAGCATCGGTCAGTACCCTTAAACATGGCCATGAAAGGTCAAGCAAAATGATAGAAAGACCGAGAAGGAGGAATCTTTTTGAGACTTATCTACTTGAATAGCCCTGAGAGTACTAGAATCCAAGGTAGGCTTATTGCCACTTGACACCCAGTTAAAATCAACGGTCTTATTTAACTATTACTTTAATATTAACGGCTGCTCTGATAAAGCACCGATTTTTTTTTCTCAAGGTTATAGAACAAAAGCGAAGACAACTGTGTATATATGTGGAGACTGGTTTTCACTCAGACTCTAGGGAACTCCACCCGTAGTTACCAATGAGTCATGACTGTAAATGACGCGTGTGTAAATTAGTGAATAAATACAAATAATGAAGCATAGTTAAACATGAACAATCATTATGACATCAGTGACGAGAAAAAGGTTGGTTCACATCATTCCAATTGGTATTGGTCTAAAAGAGAAAGCGATCGACAAGATCCATTGAACAGAAAGAAACAGAGTAAGCAGGTAAATGGACGCTAGAACGTTGAATTGTCTGAGCTTTCTTTCGAATTATTTTGGAAACTGTCTTCGACACTACGTTGATGAAGCCTGCTAAAATTAACACAATAAATGTGAAAGCAATGTTACTTTAAATAGCTGGGTAAAGTGTTTGTGGGAACAGTGCTGTTACTTTTCAAACACAACTCTCCTGTTATATATTACGTGGCCTTGGGAAAGAAGGAAGATTATGTGTAATTGCCAACAGTTCAACGGATCAATTTTGGTTACGTCAAAAGAAAGAGAAAAAGGTGAACTTACAAATAGAATGTAGAAATTGATGTCGTTAGTGGGCCGAACGAACGGGCGCGTAAAATATAGCTATCAAAATTGCCAGTCTTAAGATTGTGTTTCTCTATATATTTTCTGGATTAAAATGACAACAGCTGAAGATCTAAGAACTCAACGTTTCGACCAACTGTTGCGTGGGATTTTTCAACGGCGAAAACATTCTAAATGCGGCAAGAAAATTATTTTTTCATCTATTCATGTATTCTTTGTAAATATGTTTTCTTTCAGTTTTTTATAATTAACAAGATGACCAGTGCAGACTGTCGCATGACGAATGGCCAGAAATAATTCAACCTCTTAATGTGTTCATAAATGCAAGAAATATTTAGACTACTATCATCACCAAGGAGTGTATTTTAGCAAATATGACGAATTAACAATTATTGAGTCGTGTTATATGAGATTGCTGGTTTACGTTTCAAATTATAACTCCGAAACTTAAGCATACATTGTCTTAAATGCATATCAAAGCGCGCGACACTGCGAACTAAGAATGTATGCCTAGTTTTGGGATTCGGTGTGCGTTCATATGCCGGTTAATTTGGCTTTATTAAGTCGTGCCATTATCGAAACTTACGTGAGCGCTAAATTTCACCTGCTTCTCTACTAGTGAACGCGCACGCATGATACAACAGATAAGTCTGTGTTTATCACATACGTAATTAAAGGTTTATCGAGTGGGTCGCCATCTTGTTGTGTTTAAGTATGCGTTAATATTCATCGCTTCTTCTAAATAAACGACAGAAACGCATGCAGTCAAGTTTAGCCGAATTAACTTTTGCGAATTAAGCCGAACAGAAATTGGTCAAAATTGAGACAATAGCAATGCGAAGTTTGCCTTTGTAATATGAAGGGTCCCTAGAGCTTGGTGGATTACAAACAAAAACCTATTACAAATCAAGATTGAAATGTACACAAAACATTAGGACTTTCATAATAAAAATTCACTTACTTTGCAAGTGGTACTTGTCTTTTTACCGTAAATTACAAAAAAAAAAACTTTCTTTAGTAAACAGTTATTTATTTGGATAATTCATATAAACTTTAGTTTCAACTGAATTTTTTTATTAATCAATTGTTAAATTGGAAATACCAAAGTTACACCATTTTTAACCGAAAACATTGTTACCGAACGAGTGAAAACTTTTAAACAGGGTCAGTTTTTATTTTAGAGGAGAATCAAGCCCAGTCGTGAATGAGAAAACAACATTACGAAATAAAAGAAATTATTCTTAGAAATTTACACAATTTTAAGATCTAATTGCCTTTCAACCAGGAACAGATTAGAGAAAAGAGCAGTTTTTTATGACTCCATCGGTTTTCATGCAGACTCTTTGATTCATTTTCCGTAATTTTCTCATATAATACATCGTATGTATCATGATTACTTCAAAGTAATGTTTTTTATTGTTGTCTATAAGATCATATACACCCTTCGAGTAGAGCAATGACGATTAATTTGGTTTTATCATAATATCTTGAAGACTGCATTCGCACAGAACAACCATAAAAAGCAAAGACACAATTTTACTTTATTTATATTCATAGCTTGAAAATTAAATTTTATAGAAATTACAAAATAAAAAAGTAACGTGGACTTTATGATTGGAATCAGGATGTTCTTAAGTTCCTGACATTTCCTGTGTTAATGTAAGATATACCACAGTCCGCAAGTATATATATATATATATATATATATATATATATATATATATATATATATATATATATATATATATATACTTTGAAAATCTTTTAAATATTAAAGTGCTTTTTCACCTACGGACGACGTCGTTCCGGGCTGTCTTACCTTCATTAGTGTAAGAGTGGCGGTTGCAGGCGGACAAATGGCCTTGAACTCAGTTCGTAGATTCAGGCTAGAATCACAAGACAAAAGCTCAAGACCACACAGTCGCGAGAAATCGACACAGACAGTAATTGAAATTAAGATACACGTATAAAGGAAGAGGAGAAGTGTATTGCTGCCTACAATGTGTAACGTTCGAG
The DNA here is from genome assembly GCA_963556195.1 of Sepiola atlantica. NCBI lineage: Eukaryota > Metazoa > Mollusca > Cephalopoda > Sepiida > Sepiolidae > Sepiola > Sepiola atlantica. Next base: position 3,714,252 of record OY744532.1, on the reverse strand, counting down.
CGTAACTTGCTTATTGCAAAAATTACAACAACCTTTTCAATTTAAAACAGGGCTCTACGTTTGAGACGATTACATTTTTAAAAGGGCTAGTAATTATAAATATTTTTTAGTATTTAACGCTCGAGCAGAACTTACGAATATATATATATATATATATATATATATATATATATATATATACATATGAATACGTATATATGTATATATATATATATATATATATGCATATGAATACGTATATATATATAAATATATGTATATACACATAAAGAAAGAGGCAAAATGTCTTCAAAGAACCATGTGTTAGATGCAGATATTTTTTATTCAAATCAAAATAAAACATCAAAACATTTTTTTCTTTTTTATTCTTCTTTTTCATCTTGACTTTTTTATCTAATATTTCGCTTGATGTGACAAACATCGACAGATATTTAAACAAATAAAAGTTATTAACCTTTTGTTTTATTCGTAATATTCTTTCTTTGTCTTCTAGAAGTGACGTCCGATGTTATGTGGACTAACGGTGCAAATGTCTGTTTTAAAGTGAACTTGAATCGCGCATGGTCGCTGGTAGGTATATATTTGTGAAAAATAATTGTTTAAGCATTTTTAGAATTCTAAACATAAAGAAAGAGGATAAATGCCTTCAAAGAACCATGTGTAAGATGCAGATATTTTTTTAAAAATCAAAATAAAAAATAAAAACATTTTTTCTTTGTTTTTTTCTTTCTCATCTTGACTTTTTTATCTAATATTTCGCTTGATATAACTAGCCTCGGCAGAGCTGTAGACAAATAAAAGGTATTAACCTTTTGTTTTTTCGTATATATATGTATATATACATATATATATATATATATATATATATATATATATATATATGTATATATATACATCCATACATACACATATATATATATATATTTATATATATATATATATATATACATATACATATATACATATATATATGTATATATAATAAGGATAATATTTTGAGAAACCTAGACAACGAGTTTTTCATATTTTTAAAAATAAATTATGTATTTATTCTAAAAACCTGAGCACTTTCGGTGTAATACACCTTTGTCAAAAGTATAAGCATGTTTATCTTCTTTTTTCGTTTAACCCTTCTGTATTGAGACAGATTTATCGCAGTCAAGTTGAAAGTCGTCTTGATGTTATCGATCGACGATTTATGTTGATATATCGGTGTGTGTACCACGCGGCTACGTGGATGGGGTTGAATGGAAAATCTACACGTGAAGCGTTGACGAAATGGCAATAATAAAGATAATAATTTGACAAACCTGGACAAAGCTTTTCTTTATGTTTTTAAAAATAAATTATTTATTTATTATAAAAACCTGAGCACTTTCGGTATAATACACTTTTGTCAAAAGTATAAGCATTTTTTCTTCTTCTCTTTTCGTTTAATCCTTCTTGATTGATATATATATATATTTATCGCAGTCAAGTTAAAAGTCGTATATATATATATATATATATATATATATATATATATATATATATATATAATGTTTTAAGTTTGAACACGTGAGTAAGTTGGCCAATTGTTAGAATCTATACTAATGAGTCTTTAAAAGTCGAAACCAGCTTGTCTATATAAATGTATAATATTAATAATGTTATATTACTGTAAACCGCCTTAAATAAAGAAAGGGAACTTTAATTGGAAAAAATAATTATATCGTCCTACCAGTAACCCTATCGTTCTTTTTCTCTTGCTTG
>OY744532.1:3692500-3707500 GCA_963556195.1 Sepiola atlantica | reverse complement strand
CAAGTTGATGAAGCTAGAGGAAATACCTCAACTGGCTAAACCCCAAGCTTCAAGAACTACCAAGGCAGTAATACAAAACGTACACATCGCTCTCCAATAACTTGTTCCATCCAACATATCCCTCACGGAACTTAATCAAGTAACATACGCTACAGGGCTTTACAATGTTAGGAAAACACCCCCTCAATTGCAAAAGCTATGGGAGTCAAAACCACAAAAAACACCACCGTGGAAACTGAATCTCTAGAAACAACTTAACCTATGCAGAAAAGAAGTCTCTCAAATCAAACAATTCCTTGCTTCCTTTACAGTGCGAGGCGGTTGAAAAACACCATTTGTAGACTCAGTTTTAAATTTTTTTAAATATAGAAGAAAGTGAAAACATTGCGTAGGAACTTGAAGGCAGGATTCCAGCACTTGCCCAAAAGAATTCTAAAAAAATGATAGCAATCACAGGGTGAAAGTTGAGAATATCCAGTTAAAAAAGAACACAATACTATTCTACCGAAATTTGATGGGAGAGAATATTACGGTGGAAAAGACAGCTAAAAGAAAAAGGGTATAACACTACTCGATGCATATGTTTCAGAATAATGGGTCATGCAACCAAGAGGCCAATGGGTCTTATATATAGCTCGAAGTAATAAAAGCAAACCAGAAATATCAGAGCCAGAGATAACGTCTGGAATAATAAAACGAAAGCTAGATTAATTTCAGAATCAAAAAAAACCTGACATAAACAATATACCCAATTTGTGGCTGGAGAAACTAACAGCACTTAATAGCCATTATCGTAGGTCCTTCACTAGACTATTGAGCGATGAGCAGACCACACCAGCATGGTTAGTCCAAGGATATATGACCCTCATACCAAAAACGAGTGAGACACAAACCCGTACAAAATACAGACCGATCTGCTGCCTCACTACGACCTACAAAATTCTCACTGGCCTGGTGGCAGACAGCATCTACGAACACCTCTATTTTGGAGCGTACCTGGAAAATTAATAAGCAGGATGCAAGAACGAGTTGTTGATCAATAAGACTACGTTGAGGACTGTAGGAAGAGGTAGAGAAATCGAAGCATGGCGTGGAACGATTACCAAAAAGCATACGATAGTGTACCCAACTCCTGCGCTGCCTTGATCTATATAATATCCATCTATTCCTCATGAAAACCATGTCAGTACATATAAATATGTGGCAAACAACCATAGCATTCAGACAAACTAATAGGCCAATAAAAATCCCTGACGTCAAGGTCCGAATAGGAGTCTTCCAAGGAGATAGCTTATCTCCTCTACTTATTTGCCTGGAATTGATCCACTAAGTAAATTACTAAACAAAAGCCGGAGTGCCTACAGTCTGATCCAGGGCCGCCAATAAGACCCACACAAAAGAGTCAATCACCTGCTCATCATGGATGTTATCAAGCTGTATGCTAGTCAGATGCTGACTTAAGCCGACTCTTGCTGGTTGCCCATACCTTCTCCAAACATATTGGAATTATATTCGGCCTACCTACGACACTGGATTCCAATATTTCAACGGTGCTTGAATATCTGATCAAATAGTAGAATGGATGAAGCTCCCCCAGGCACGTGAACCTTTTTTTCAGTCAATAAGAAAATAGAGAAAATTTAATCAACTCATCCGTTACTTTCACTAACGAATTCCCGTCTGTGTGCCATCTCCTTACATCTAGCCAACATTATAACTAGTTAACTTCTAATTGAATTTCCTATAATTGTAAATTCATGCAAACTCTAGCCTTATATAAAAAATACAGTTTTTACAACTTACGTGTGTTTTGCTTAACGTTCTGTTCCATCATTTACCTTTTTTTTTGTTTCCATTAGTTCCATCTCTGAGAATGATATTGTCTTATAGATATGTCTTAATAGGTCTTCAATCATGTTTCATTGCATGGACGTCAGTAGATATGTAACATAGGCCTGTTATACGATTGATGTAGCCTATTATGTAGAAATTCTCCCCTGCATTGTTATTGATTTGCTGCCTTGATCATTTGTCTTAGTTTTGGTATATTCTTGTATCTGGAATAGTATTATTATTTGCTTTATTGGCGAGTGTTCACAAGAGTCATCGTCAGGTAGTGTCCATGGAATCTGAATGACAGCAAATTTAGATAAGCTTATCTGTTTTACCTGCATGTTTCAGAAGATTTTGTGCTTTAGTTATCTATGAATCTTGTCTGCACATTTCGTCTTTATGTTAAAATGCAGATGTTTGCATAATTCTCCGTTAATGGCCTTTCACATCCAACTTTCTTTTTCCATTATTTTTGGGCTAATTTGTTGCATTTACTTATTTCATGCTTTACGGTGTCCACAGAGTCTACATTTTCCTGGTTTCCTGGGTTTTGTCAATTTTAACTTTAATATAATGCGTTCTGATCCTCTTGTTCTACGCAACGATTGTGTGTCTCTGTTCAAGCGTCCCTTTCCACGTCACGAACAGGTGTTATGGTGCGTCTCTTTTCTGGTCAGTTTATGAAGCGATTATGAAGGTGCTCATATTCGCATTTTTCTTTTCTCGCATGTTGGCTTCCACTTTTACTTTTCCATGTGTTGTTTTTTTTACAATGACAGTCAGCGTTTCTTTGTTTTAGGTTATGCATATTTCTAGTTCTTCTTTTTCTATCATCCACACAGTCTTCAATACTAACCAATCTTTTATCAATTTCTCTAGTTTTTACGTTTAGTATCCGTCTTTAGATTCTTAGATTTTTGGTCATCCTGACTGAGTTATTGTCCTGTACATCTATGAACAGTCCAGTATATTTTACACGTTCCTAAAATATAATTCGGTTGCTAAGTGTTGTTTCTCTCCCTTTTCGAATCTAAAGTTGTGCAAACGTTAACATCCAGAATTCCGCTTCAATGTCTTTGCTATACTTGTAGATCATTATTTTCAAATAGCTCGACGTCGTTCATATACATGAGGTTGTTTATTATTTCTTTGGTATTAGTGAAATATACCTAAAGTTGCATTTCTTCAGAATCGTGTTGAGTGACATAAATGCTATGATAAAAGGTAGTGGTTGTAGAGGGTCTGCTTGAACAATGACTCTCTTGTTTTCTTGTCTGAGTTAGGTGTTGTATCCCAGCTGATAGTTTAAGTCTCCAGGTCACTGTTGCTTTCTTAATGAGATTGATGATCTTGCCGGATATTTTGTACATCTTTAGGCAGAAAATTATTCACCCTTCGAGTGTGCTGTCGTAGGTTTTCTTGTAGTTGACTCATACCATTATTCCGTTCATTTTATTTACGTTCTTTTAGTATCTTTCGATCTATGTATAGTTTTTTAGCTATTCATCATTTCTATTGTGGTCTTGTCGCTTTTCCACTGTATTGCCTCAGTGGCGTTTTGTTTCTGTAAAGTTAGCGTATTCTGCTATTGTTTTCCTCCGTTTACATATTGGTAAAACAGGCTTGCCGTTTACCCGAATCCTTACTGTTCCTCCGAAATAGTCCACGGTTATTAAGGGAATATTATATATGTTCTTTCAATTTTGCCGAATTTTTCATGAATTTTATTTCGTCTAATTTGTCATGTTTTGTATGGCTGTCTTCATTATTTTCGGTTTCCGTTCTCTCGGCGATTGTTTGAAGATATTTTAATTTTTTTTAGCTATGCGTCATTTCTATTAGTGTATTGACGCTTTTCCACTATATTGCCTCAGCAGTGCTTTGTTTCTGTTAGTTTAGCCTATTCTGCGATTGTTTTACTCAGTTTACATCTTGGTAAAACAGGCTTTCATTTTTTGGGGAAGATTTTGTTTTGTTTTTACTGTTCATTTTTGTATTATTATATTTATTATTATTATTTTTATTTTTTGTATTATTATCTTTTACTCGATAGGATATATTATCAGTGTTGCCCTACTGGCAATAACATGTAGTATTCACCCAATATCTCGCCGCCAACTACGATATGAGTTGAAAATTATATTACCTTATTTAAACAGCTCATTATCATTGATTATTCGCTAAGCACAACTGTTGGCTTTCTCTAGAATTCGAGTGGCAATAAGCCTCCCTATGATTCATGTCCACTTCGTGTCCTTCCATTGAGAGCTTGATCATACTCTCCTACCTCGATCTTTCTATCTTCCTTGACGTTACATGATCAGGTTGTGTGGCACCAGTTAATGTGGGTCCCGCCATCGTTTTGTTTTTTGGGGAAGAGGTAGTTTATAGAATTTAGGAAATATTCAGTTCCGTTAGATTATTATCAATGCTGTTATGCGTTTGGTCGAGTTTGTTCGTTTGTTTGTGTACAGCTTAGCGTACACACCGTTGATGAAAACGTCACCAAACTGGGTAAAACTATCGGTCCTAGTAAAACTTAAAAGTGATTTCATTTTAGGATATCTAGGTCAAAGTTTACGGTCAAGAACAATGTGGAAGTCACACTTTTGACGTTACTTAGACCATATTGTAGTCGATGAATTCCCCCATTTCATATGCGATAACACGTGACCTAAAACCGTGATCTTGAAAAGTTTCGTCAATGTCTAAATTTTGACGCAATTTAAACTTCCGATTTTTCATAATTTAATGTATGGATCTGCTGCTCTTAGATAACAGTCATGCTATAATTCTGCCCGGTAAGAGAAATAGTTTTAGAGTTATCCATATTACCATGTCACAACTTCGGGATAACTTAATTAGATATGAATAAATAAATCACAGATAAGACTTTTACATATCCTTATATTGTTAGGTTGAGTCATGCAGTTTCACGATTATTATTCAAACTGAGAGCACCTTTCGAAGACTATTATTTCTTTAATTGTTTAGTGTATGAAGATATATACCGACACATTAATCAGTCAAGCGAGAGGTTAGGCGCGCTGAACAAGGTGGCAACGAAAAAGTTGAGAGAACGGTAAAGTAGTAACTTGCCATGACATGGGAAATGATGGGATATCTCATGCGGTGAATTCCCTCAGCTGTAACCGTTCCTATCACCTCAGGTGACTGGATTTCGCAAGAGTTTGATACTTCCTAGTTTCTCAATGATTAATACGAACGAAAATTCTATCACTTTCGTTGCTCATACCGAAATTATTTCACTAAATGATATTTAAGTCTTACGTTTTCTTTAAAATATAATTTTGTTTCAATTTAAATTATCAACTTTTAAAGATCAAAAATGTTTTAAAAATATAAATTAACTTTGGAAATTTAAGATGTGAAGATTAATAAAATTCTAAGTTTGATATTTTCCGAACTGTATAAACTTACATAACCAGCATCCTTTCAGTCATGCACCTCACAGTCAGGAACCTCACAGTAACCAGCTCAATAGTAATGAGCCCAAAAGCTAGAAGCCTACATCCGTGATTATTGAAGTTTATTTTGAAGAGTCGACAAAATGTTTTTCCTCAAAATGTGTTGATTTGTATTAAGTTTATTTTATAGTTTGTCTGTTTTACGACATGTAAACTGTCATAAGTTATTTAATGCACACGCAATACATTAGAAACAATGCACTGGCCAACGAACCCGATATGTCTAGACATTTTTATACGGCGTATCAACTCTTTTGTGATTAATTAATGCAGAATAAAACTACTTATTATAAACGAATCATTGATCGGTTTTGCGTGTTTATGTTACGATATACTAACAAGCTTTTGCAATGTTAAATGTCTAAACGAAATGCTTATTGTAAACAATTAATTTAATACGTTTAATTGCATACTGAGTGAGATTTTTCCGTTGAGATAGAATACTGGTTTATCAAATGCAAACGTTAATATTGTGTAAAAGATTATATGATTTTATTCGGCATAGATGATTCCATATTCAGTGGTGTTATCAATTAAGCAAATCACATCCCCGTGTTAATTTGTCAAGCGGAAGAACATCTGGTTAACAGTCGCTAAATGATCCTGATGTTGACGATGATATCTATATATGAAACATACATCTCAAAGCTGTTCATTCTTTCATCATTTTCAGGGACTTGTAATCATTATTAGACATAACGCATATCTGCTTTTGTATATCATTCAAAGTGTGTTGTAGCGATAACGGTCTCTGTTAGTCACAACGAAAAACTAGAATGTTGTTGCATATTCTTCCCGTTGACTATCTAATTGAGGTCATCTCTATCGCCCGCGTACTGTCAGGTTTTTAGTCGCCATCGTACCCTTGTTCGTAGCTGGAAGTTGGCTTGAAAAGAATCAATATATGCAGCGTCTAATATTCGTATTATAAATGAATTCAAGTTTGAAAACCATCTTAACCGGCCGGGTTTGTTTGGTTGTGTTATAGATTCCTATGGAATACCAATTAAAATACCTCTATCTTGCAAGCCTGCGCTACTACGCCCAAACTGCTTAAGGTAACTCTCTGAAATTCCAAAAAGAGTAACCAACCTAATAGGACCCTCACTGTCAACCAAGTTCCAGTCCCTGCCCCATCGCCACAATGTAGCATCCTTGTGCGTGTTTTACAAATACTTCAATGGATTATGCTCCGATGAAATTGCCACTCTGGTGCCCCCTCGACGTAAATTCACTAGACTAACTCGACAATAAACTAAATCTCATTTATTCACTGTGGAGGTCCCCAGATGCCGGAGAGCCTTCTACTCAAATAGCTTCTTTCCTCGTGCTGCTGGCCTCTGCAACTTCTTCCCTGTCCCTGTTTCCCCGGCAGTACATGCAGACATTTAAAACTAATGTAAACAGACATCTCGCTGCGCAGATCCAAATTTAGGTTGACCTTCTCCCCTTTTCTTTTTTCTCAGTAGCCCCTTACATCTACAGTGGCGCCCTGCCTTGTTTGGGGTGAACTATGTTTAAAAAAATCCCCTTTTCTTTGCCCGTTGGTTCACGAATCAATGTCTCTAGTTTCCTTCGGTGTACCTGTTATTATATAATATAATGAGTACAACACACGTAGTATATGGAAAATAACCTGTAAAACAAACACAGAAGGACAGGAAACCACGACTTACATACGGACATCAGTTTTCTAGTCAACAGTTTGTGCGTAGTGTCTTAATAAAGATAAGAATTTTAAATTATTGTTTACTTATGTGCCGTCAGTTCTAGGAGGTCCACCCTCCCAGTCTTCGCCTCCCCTCTTTGGGGAGGAGTAAGTTTATTGCTTACTTCCTGAGGCACCCCTACCGAAGAATGCCGACGGGGCTACCCAGGCAATTTTTAAACCCCACTTTCCCGACCCGACCTTGGGTCACATCTTACTTGTTGGAGTAAGATAAAAACTGGCCTTGTGCCTAACTCCTGGAGAGGAGTAAATCAATACTTATGTGCCGTCAAAATCTACTCGAGGATATATATTCATAAGATTGACATTATGAGAGGATTGAAAATCTCTATATACCACCTTCTTAAAACAACAGCCGAACCAGATAACAACAAGTCTCCACCCTTTGTTAGAAACATCGCACATGAAATGTGAAAAACAAATGACAATACAGGTGAGAGGCAATAGTTACGTGGCTGTCGAAAGTAAACACAACGTTGGTAGAAATGTTGTAAGAGGTTATTTTTCTTTCTTTTAAAGTAACAATTGTCATAGCACGGTTTTCCCGGCGCAGGGTTCGTTTATGGGAAAAATGCATATAACAATATATGTACAACATAATAAACACCCTGACAGTATCGGGTAATACGTTAGTATTTTATATCGTAAAATAAGGCAAGTATAAAGCTTTACTGTGTACGATTCGAATTAGATTGAAAAATGTTGAACACTTAATATAATATATAAGCAGTAGAGAGTGAATGTTTCAATAATTGTAGCTACACGGCTTCTAGCGCGATGCATATACAATTATTGCGAAATAACCTGATGGCCTTATATTTTTCCTTTAACTACCGGGGGTCTTTTTACTTTCCTTTTTAATTTCGCTCATCGACTTTCCTCCAATTTTGCTTTTCTCTTAATTAAATTCTCGTAAACACTTATTAACTTTTTCGGAAGGAAGATTCCATGAAGGCATGCATGTCATTAAGACATCGGTTTGCAATAACGTCGCAATAACGTTGCAATAACGTCTTACAAAATTTAGAAATTTAAATCATTTGAATATGGTTTAACGATGAAACGGACGTAATAATATATTTACATTTGGAAACTGCCGCTTCCTGCCGCCTAACTAAAGAAGGAATAGAGACTCTATGTTGCCTACATACTCGTTCTAGTTGATATCATAGTCATTTAGCGGCTTTTTATCAGATGTTCTTCAATCACAGAGCGTATAGTCAACTAGACACAAGAGCGTTATTTGCATACTTGATAACTGCACGAACTATGAAATCAACTATACCGAATAAAAATCCGATTAATGCAAAGTTTAGAATAATTAATTATTGTTCCGTTTGAATTAATTGAATTAAATTGTTTAAAATTATGTGATAAAAACAAGTATTTTAAAAACTTACATTTTAGCGTGAATTGCTACAGTCAGACTATTTGCTGTATGATTAATTTATATATATATATATATATATATATATATATATATATATATATATATGATAATTTTATTTACACAGACATGTACAAAATCTGCGACACTGGCATGTCGATATTATCGATCAACAGTTACTATAAACTGAGATCTCATCAGGCAGAGTTAGAATCCGATCTTAACCTCAGATCATATTTGGAGAGAATGAAGTGGAGGGATAGAGAAAGAGAAGAAGAAGAAGAAAAGAAATTTAACATTTCAAAAATTAAGGCCGTTAAACAATTAAAATATAAAATTAAAGAATCTAAAAACAAAAAACAAAAAATCTAAAATCTAAAATCTGAAACAAACAGGGCAAATAAATAAATAAATAAATAAATAAATAAATAAATAAAAATATAAGGTGGAAAGAGGAACAAATAATGAAGGGAGAGGTGGTGGGAAGGTAGACACATAAAGGAAAAAAGAAGAAAGAGAGGGCGTCTGTTGATTCAGATCGAGAGGGAAGGAGAGGGGGACCGATTATTTGTTTGTTGGCTTGGTGGCAGAAATAATGCACGAGCTACTTTTCTAAGACATTTTCTAGTCCTTTCTTTTTTTATCTTTGTTCTTTCTTGTTTTTTAATGTTAACTTTTATTTTCCTCTTATCTTCTTAAGGGACCTCAACTATTGCAACGCCACATTGTGTATTGTCGGCTATTGAAACCCTTATTCCAGACATTTTATTTCCCTAGTGATCTGCCAAGCAAGTACCTGCGAGGTAGTGAAACACGTGTAGGAAAACAATTAATTTGAATGAATAATATTTGTTAAAAACATCTTTAATGGTGATCATTGGTGCCCTGAAAGGAATGCTTTGGTAAGCCTTCATAAAATCGCATATAAATGCTCTGTACTCTGTAATCGAGTATCATCGAGCTTGTTTTATTGGCACAACCCAGGTCTTAACTGAATGATCTATTTTATAAGTGCAAAATCTCTCTCTCTCTCTCTCTCTCTCTCTCTCTCTCTCTCTATATATATATATATATATATATATATATATATATATATATATAAAGCCATCATGCTTTGTGTCTTCCTTGATATTAGAGGTCTAAAATTAGGGATTATTTACTGGTTTTATTTATACTTTCTTCTATGTTTACAGGCAGAAGTAACTTCATATTTTACGTTTAAAATAGTGTAATTAGATTTGATCATAATTACAGCCTCAGAAGAGCAAAGTATGCATATTTTCGAGTCTTATTTATATGATTGTTATTGTATAATAATATAACTCAGCTTATTGTATATAGTATATTTTTAAAATTTTAGTTTCTTAATTAGGATTGCTAAGGAAATTGTATTCCTCGTATCATAATGTTACCTATTGAATTAGCTTACATGGTTAGAGATGCGAAGATTGATGTAAGTGGAATTGGAACATATGTATGTGTGTACTTTTGGAAGAGAATTCTATGGTTGATATTGTCAATAATAATGTCATTTGAAATATTATTAGAACTTATATCGTTGTAAGATGGATTATTATGTAGGTGTGAGGGAAAATTATTATGCTGATATGAATTTATATTGTTCATAGAATTAATTATTGGTTTTTGATTACTTTGGTGGAAACTATTATTTAGGTTTATGTATTGATAGGTTAGATGTATTAGCACGGGATGGTTGGTTTTGTGTAATTTGTCAAGGTACGTGAAAACGGATTCAATTGTGTATTCATATTAGTTTCCGAATCATTAGTGTTTATCAGAGGAGACGTAATCTCTTTTACTGTACATACTTAAATTACGCCATTATGGATACAGTCATTCTGGAGTGGACATTGGTGTTTGTTTTAGCAATTACAATTATTTCTGATGGTTGAAGGCTGGGGAATTGTATGTCTTTTTATTTTCATATTGATGTATACAATGGTTATATGAGCTACATTACGCATTGTTGAGTATACAATTTTATAGTATGTATATTTCTTAGAATGGTACTATATTGAGGTTAGTATTTAAATGTTTTTTCTATTATTCTAAATAATTATTTGGGTTTCTTGTTTTAACGTTATAACTGTATGTAGGTTTAAACCACACAATTTATGTTTGCGTGGGTTTAATCTTTGGGACTTTGTGTTTCCGTCTTTAATATTTGAATTACGGAGTCGAGAATCGTCACTATTGTCGGTATTCCTAACTAAATTTTATTTTTTTATAATTATTACCAACTATTCTATTCTTATTTTTCGCTCTATTTGTTTTCATTGTCATGTTATGTGTAATAATGTTATTTGATTTAGGGGTATAAATTTGAATTTTTTGTTCGTATGTTATTATTTCATAATATCCAGAATTAGCTAATGCATTATTGTAGAACAATAGATTTTGATCAACAATATTGGCTGATAGCATAGAAATTACATTAGCTACAAATTGATTGAAGGGTGTTTGCTTTTTATGCAAGTAAAGTAGGCTTAGATTGGGTTTATGATAAAGGCGATATGATTCAGGGTTAAAGTTTAGGGTTGTATCTAAGAAGTTAGACGTTTTCTTCTCTGGGTCTATTCTAACTTAAAGGACATGTATCTTTTGAATATAGAGACCATTTTGAGTTTATATTTTAAAACTTAAAGGGCATAATCTCGATATAAGCATCACTGGAGAGTTTTGAATTCATACTTAAGTTCATCTAATAAATAGAGGCCTCGAGATCAGTCACTTGGGCCGAGTCTGAATCGCCCATAATAATATAGTAATGATTGGAAGTAACCGTCTTCGTCCAAAGTTTATTGCCGAAATGTAAAAGAGATCTACTAGCCATTTAACTTCTGAGTCATTTATGTCAGAATTATGTTTTGCCAAAATGTATGCTTTACTTAGTAAGATGGGAGGAATATAGTGGATTGGTTATTAATATAAAAGGCAATGAAGTTTAATTTAGATTTTTATTTTACATCTGAAAATCATTGTATTAAATTATCTGTTGATTGGCATACTTAGTAATGGGTGTGTTTCCTAATATTTGTGATGATTCTATCTAGTATTATTATACTTATAATACTTAAGTCAACTTTGGAGGAAAACATTAATCTGATTAAGATTATCATAAGAAGTTTATTTTATGATCTTTAAGGGACATTTCTGTGGTTACAATTTCAGCATAATGTTTAATGTTCATGGGGGTAAGTAAAGATTTAGGATCATTGTTTATGTTGTTTAGAGGAAAAACAGGCTGTTTTGTATGATTTGTATAGTTTTTATGAATTATTTGTTGGATATTTGCAAATCATTTGCGTAATATTTTCTTGTTTTATCAGCGTAAACAATGATTTAATGTTGTGTTTTAACTTTGAGAAAACTGATCAATTTTCCTTACAATAAGATTTGAGTAGTTATTGTGTTTTCTGAATTCGATTCTCTTGGTGAGATCAATCATTGCGTTTTAAAAGTCATCAAGGTTTACGTTATGCTTCAAATAGTATGTGTATCTATAGAATGAAGCAGCTATTCTCTCTTTCGTCTTTTGTTTTCTGTATGAATAAATGGGTTGTTTCATTGGATGAGTGTTTTTGTGAGATAACGTTTATCATTATCTGTTTTTCTTAATGTTTTTTCTTTTTCTCTTTTTTCTTAATTATTAACTAAATACTGAATGGAATGTATCATACTTTAAAATAATGCCAAGGAATATACTTTGAGTCATTGGGCATTTATATAAATATCGATCGTCAAATATATTGAATGTTGACACTTTTTTTACATATTTCTGGAATCTAATACCATTATATTGATAATACTTGCAAAACCAACCTGCCCCCCCGGGCAGCAATACATTCTGGGTGTATAGTGTTGTGGACCCGTTTAGGGGTACCAACAATGAAATAAAAGAACAGTAGGTTTAGAGATAAAAATAATGAATTGTATTGAACAGAGAAATTATTCACAAGTCAGTGTTGGCAGTGCTAGTGCCTAAATGTGCCTCCCAATGTTCTCCCGGCAAAAGCCGGTATTTATGGTAGCCAGTTGCTACCATTTAGCTATTATTAAAGGGTAGGTAGGTTCACCCACAACATATAGTTAACTAATTTATATATTAACTCTAAGACTAAGTCCGATTGTCAATGTCGTCAAAATGGAAAAAAAGTAATTTAGAAGACAGAAAGAAACAAAATTTAATCAAGGTTTTTAAAAAAAAATATGAATCTATTTTTTTATTCCAAAAAGTTGAGAGGCTTGGGCGACTTTTCTTTTTCTCTTTATTATGGCAAATATAATATTATTAAATGGTCGTCGTCGTTATCGAAAAAACAAAACATTTAGTTTTAAATCTGAAGTGTATATCGAAAGAAACCATTGTTAGTTATTGGGTTTAATGCTGAGTTTATATTTAGAAATAAATTATTTCAGGTAATCTAAATTGTTGGTTCGTGTAAACATACGCATGCTAAAAGTGACAGGAAGTTATCATTTGACTTTGAAAATAATCATTTCATAATATCGTTTTAATTAGTTTTGTTTTCATAATACGAACAAAACTATTACATACGTATAAGTAAACTGGAGAACAAAAATAGACACGAATTATGCAGAACATTACTTTATTAGAGAATGTTTATAGAATGTTTTTACTATGAAGCATCGGGATGAATGTGTTTACACAGTATCCCGTTGTGTATACATAATGCATTTGAAAATATTTAAATGTAAAATGTAATTAAATAAATGTAACCTGGTATAAATATAGTTGTGATAAATGGAATATGTTTTATATCTATTCATTTATATAATATTGTAATAGAGTCCACTTTTACACCTACATTATTACACGCGCTTTTTACTCATTCATTCCTTATGTTTATCCTTCATAACTCATAAACGATTGTAATATTTTGTTCAAATTAATAGTGGTGACAAATTCGTAATACTTTATTGTTTTCTGTCATAAAGTATGTATCATTTCTTTGAAATTTCATGATTTTAAGGTCTTTTTAAAAAATATTCACATCTAAAAATGCAATACACAGATACAGTATGTAAATTTACATTTGTTTTAATATTATTTATATATATATATATATATATATGGTAAAATGAAAAAGGAAAACCAAAAACTGGATGTTTTTTTATGTGTACATCAACGTTTCGTCTTTATTTATAAGACTTCATCAGGATGATGATATAGGGAAAAGATATCATGCAAGCACGGATACATGTAGGGTAGACATGTTGGGAAGAAAAATAAAATAAAATGAAAAATAATGGCAGCGTCTAGCTGGACGTCCGTACTTGTTAGAGAATGAAAAATGAGTGGGAGAAAAAAGGGGAAGGGTGGAGGGAGCAAGGACTACTGTGGCTGGCGATGAGAGAAAGAGGTGGGGGATGAGCAGGGGTAAAATGGATGGCAGAGAGAGATTGGAGGAAGAGGGGGAGGGGGTGTATGACCAGATGGCTGTGGTCGAGATTGAAGGGGAAGAGTGAGTTGGAATGTTTGTGTGTGTGGGGTGTATGCAGGGAAATGGGGATGGGTAGAGAGGGAGGGGGGGGGCTGTGAAGCATGTAGTGCATGTGGTTATTTTCCTATACTCCGAGAAGGTACAGGGGAAAAACGTCTCTACTTTATATATATATATATATATATATATATATATATATATATATAAGATTTGTAAACGACGAAAGAGCTCTCTCGTTTTGCAAATTTTTTCGTTAATCTCTCAACGCAGCAGGCAATTTTGCGGTTCTCAAGTGATAATTGTTATAATGTGGCCCCGGGCGGTGTGTCATGGGTAATCCCTCAAGCGCTTACGGCCTCTCGACCGTCGTCGGGAGGTTGTGTCATATCATTAGTATCAACCCTTTTGTAATTTGTATTTATTAATCTATATACTTATTCATTAACATATATATATATATATATATATATATATATATATATATATCTTTATTTATTTATTCATTATTCGTTTATTTCTTTGTTCATTCATGAATTTCTTTTATATATGTATATTAATTGTTAAATACAGATAGGACATTAATACTGGTTGGGAATGCTATTTTATTGATCGTGGGTTGGATTTTTTTATGTGCAAGACTTCGAAGATTTTCAGTCGGTTTGTGCAACTGTTCCTATGTATGATACTGGGGTTAATTGTTAATACTTTTCTTAGTTCTGTTGATTTCGTAGTTTTTGTGTGCGTAGCTATGTGTCGCTTAATCACACTGGTATTGTTTAGGTGGTGCCTAAGGCGACACGATGAACTCATTCTTAACCAATTTATGAGAACAACACCATACAAGCCTCAACAATAAAACACAAAACTCTTGATAAACTTGCATACCAAGTCCCATTCACTGACCTCTCCGGCAAAATATGCATCCGAATTGACGACGTCTCGATGGGATCACCCTTATTTCCCACGTTCGCCGAATACTATAGGTAACACATCGAAAATATTATCTACCCTAGCTCAATAAACAAACCTTCTATATACACTAGATATGTTGACGGGATCCTCATTGCCACCTAGATA
>OY744532.1:3647500-3687500 GCA_963556195.1 Sepiola atlantica | reverse complement strand
TTCTGATCCTTGCCAGGAATTGCAAATAAATTTAAATGAGTGAAACAGTCTTTACACGATAAATTTTCGACGACATATCCATGCAAAAACCTTTCAAGAATGTATGTTTCTTTATTTACGTTATTCTATTATTTACGTAACTATCTACATCCTGCCACTTTCCGTATCAGTCACATATATTTTATATGATTCAACTGCATTCAAAATGTATCAATTCCATTATTTTCATTCTTCAGCTGTTTTTCATCATATTAAATCTTTCCTTTCGCCATTTAAAATCGTGAATGGACAAGCAATTAGATAGGAGGGTTACAAGAGGGTATGCGAGCACAACAGGGCTACGTATTTTACTGGTAGGAATTTTTCTTCAGCGCGCCTCACACACTACATCCACTCATGTATAGAGATTTATACTGTAGTGATGTGATAATGACATGGTTTGGTTGAAATGTAGTCATACCCTTAATTAATGACAATAAAAGTGTAAAAATTTGGGAATTTCCTTGCTTTTGTACATTTAGTGTATATGAATGTTCATCTTAACCCTATTAAGGGCATATGATTTCAGTATAGTGGCATTAATCATGGAATGTCACTACTTTTGTAAAGGCCATGCCTCAATACAATGCCTTCTCATAACTGATATAGTTGGTAGTTTGACTAATCAAGGTATATGGTAAACTGAAATTAAAATGCCATCAACTAGACCCTAGAACCTCTATCTTTGCTTATAATATGCTGAATCCATCAAATGTTCGATGATATAGAATAAAGTGTATGAATGCTGGTCATTTGAAAGGTTTTTTGGGATTTCCTGGAAAACTAAGGTATATGGTAAACTGAAATTAAAATGCCATCAACTAGACCCTAGAACCTCTAGCTCTGCCAACAATCAGCTGAATCCATCAAATAGTTGATGAGATACAGGGTGGCACATACGTACGTACACACAAATGACATGATTTCATGATTAAACTTTATGGATCTCTGGTTTGCATTGACTAATGATGCTGAAATTCTGCACACTTATAGAACCTATCTAATAAGAATTGTGTGCAAAGTTTAAACTAATTTAGTTTATTGGTTTTTGAGTTATGATTTATCAAATAAATGAGATTTCCAGCATAGTCCATTCGTGTATCTATTAAGGTATAGAGCGCTCTCGCGCCTCCCTTGATTTAATAGAGAAGATAGTTCGTAATAATTCAAAGAGAGAAAAATGAAGATGCAAGGCACAACACGAAAGAAAGAAAACGTAAATAGAAGAAGAAAGACATCCAAAAAAACGTGAGCAAAAAAATTAACATAGACACAAGTTTAAAATAAATTTTAGAAAAAAAAATGAGTGATAGAGTTTTAAACAAACAAGCAATAAAATGTTATATTTATTGACGTACGTAATTGTTGTAGATACTCTTTGTTTTTCTTCACTGAATATGGCCGAGACTAATGGACGCTTTCAAACTTAAACAGGTGTTTGTTGGCTGTTAGACGAGAGAAGACAGACTGTAAGTAATAGACTTGTGTACATAAGTACAAGATACGTATTGTCTGATCTGTCCTCCGTCGATTTGGCAGTAAAATAAATTACACTCAAGTTCGGCAATATATATATATATATATATATATATATATATATATATTCAAATATTGTTAAGAATAACAGAATTCGTCTGTTTAATTATACTTTTTTTTATTTTTTCAATTTTTTCTGATGTGTTTTATGTAATAAAATTAAAAATTAAAAAAATTCTATACGTTTCACAGGTTTCACAGACGTTTTCGATTGAAAATACTGAAAGCTATCTACATAAAAAAACAACAACCTAAAATAAACAACATCTCATATGAAACCAGTGGTAGCATTTTAAAATGCTTAATGTAATGCGATTTTGTTCTGTGATGCCATCCAGCGTCGCTAGATTTAAATCGTCGACAACTTTGTGAGAGAATGCGAAAACCGTTCTATGCGCGTGTCTCCGCATTTTTTTAAAATTCACCTCTTTCTCCAGCTTTTTTGTTTATTGGCATTTGACAACTAAGGATGATTCGATGAAGAATCGAACACGTTCGTGGAACCTGTGAATCTTGCGGAACGTTTATTTCTTTTTTGTTATTTTAATACAAAAGAGCCCATCAGCAAAATTGATTATGTGTATTAGTAAAAGAATGGTTGTAGCTACTGCAATATAGTACCAAATAGGAAGAATGAAACTGTCTGATTTCCTATCAGAGAACAAACTAGATCTTACGGAACTTGCTAGCTCAATCTAGCGATTGATACTTTTCTCTGTTAACCTTTTATCATTTATTTCTTTAACCATCATATGTTATGCTGTATGAATTGCTTATGATATGATCTCTGGGATTTTGTAAAACCAACTTTTTTTATCGTACTTAAATAAGGAGAATGACATCGTCGTTATTTATTCCTATAAAAGAACGAGATCTAATACGATCGCCCGGGACTTGCGAGTTCGTTCAGTTGTTCAGTGTTTAGCATAAAGGATGGGTTGAAAGTAATAGTTATTTGTACGCGATTATGGTGGATTACTCTTAAAGATGACCTCCTCCTTCAGAAGAGAGATTGGTTTATCGACGATCGCCTGAGACGTCTCACAAGAGAATGACAACGGATTCGCTTCCGCTATTTTTCTCACCCGTTTTGAACGCCATA
The DNA here is from genome assembly GCA_963556195.1 of Sepiola atlantica. Taxonomy (NCBI): domain Eukaryota; kingdom Metazoa; phylum Mollusca; class Cephalopoda; order Sepiida; family Sepiolidae; genus Sepiola; species Sepiola atlantica. Next base: position 3,684,823 of record OY744532.1, on the reverse strand, counting down.
TTTGGTGGAGCTGAACTTTACGTTTTATACTGAACGCATGTCACAATTTTACTGTAGGAAGTGAAATAACTCCCAAGATTAGCAACGAACACCCTTGCGAACGCCCTAAATATTATTTTAGCAAACGCTTGCTCTATCAACTTTTAATTGGACGAACGTCAGTCTATTATCGTATATGAAAAAATAGACTTGATAGTTATTACTGAAACTTGGTTATCCTCAGAAACAGACATTCACCAGTAAGGTTTTATTTCATTTTGCTGTGACAGATCCAAAAGTAAAGGCGATGGAATAATGGTGTACGCAAAATCCTCGCTCAAGCAATCCAAACTACGACTCGTTCAAAATGTTCATCTGTCTGATACATTTGATGTTGTTTTTTGCAATATAAACATCTATAGAAAAAATTTTCCTCTACTTCCTGTATAGTTCTACAGATGCTGATGAGCAATGTCTCACTAATGCTATGAAAGCTGTCTCCAAATACCAAAGAGATTTTAATGCATCGACTATTGACTGGCACTAAGATTTGTGCATTTCTAATAACGCGTCTGATAACTCGCTTTTTGACACGATGGATGAATGTTTTCTATATCAGCATGTTACAAAATTTACCTCAACAATAATTAGTCAGAGATCATTGATGCTTAACCTTGTCTGCACCTGTTACCCAAGTTCCGTTCCTTCTCTGCAAATTTCTCCTCCACTTGGCAGAATGATCATGTAGTTCTGAGCTTTGGCATACACACCTACATTGCACCGCCCCTGTCTCAGATCAGCCGATAATAAAATGTGACGTTATGAATTATGATCTAATGTAAGCGGACTCCAATGTTTTAGATTCGCATAGTTTAACTGAGTATCAGACAGTCGAAAGCATGTGAGCAGAAATAAAGAAATGTTTGTTGAATCTCGCGTATATGTCCGTACCTCTGAAGGTGTCAACACACAAGAAACACAATCGATGGATTACTAGGAAGATTCCTCGTGAGCGAAAGCTGAGTAACGCATCCTGTAGGCATTACTGGGAGACGATGCCTGAGAAAGCTTTGGAGATCAATAGAGAAACACGTTATCATGTTGAGCACATTTATAACTAAACATGATTTTGAGAAACAGCTTGCCTTTGATGCTGGTCGTGGTCCGATCGTTTTTATGCTCACATGTTAAGGAATTTTAAATTGAACAACCAAATTGTAACTCTACATAATTCTGAAGTAGGCGAAAATGAGCACTCAAACAAATAAGCATATCTCAACGCTACACATGATAGCATTACCCATTCAAACGATCACTATAACCCAGGCTAAGATCAAGAAGCAAGTTTTGTCTTAGGATGTGAATAAGGGGAAAGCTCAAGATGATACATCCAGCAATTTTACGTGCTGTTGCACATGAACTATCTGAATATGTAGCAGCCCTTTCACTGATTACCGGAGTGGTTACTGCTAGTTGGCGGCTGGTTGCAATATGCATTAACTTTATAAAACGTAATAACGAAGACATAATGAATTACAGACCAGTGAGCATCAGCTCTCTCGTCTCAACATCCTTTTAAGTTCTACGCAAGCGAGCAACTATCGCTCATCTCACATCTAATGCTACCATCCCACCATCCCAACATGGTTTCATTCAAAAACGTTCGTGTCTCACAAATTTACTTGTGATGGAATAATGGGTTACGAGTATATTGGACGATGGAGATACTGCTGACATTGTCTTTTTGGATTTTGCCAAGACTTTTGACTCTGTCAATAATCGCTTACTTTTATATAAACTCAACACTTATGGTCTCCATGAATCGGTTGTAAAGGAAATAAGATCCTTTCGTGCTTATTGTACATACAGGGTTCAGATAAATAGCAGGTTGTAATCTTTGAATAATGCTTGTAGTGTTTTCCTCGAGGCTCCGTGCTGGGTCTTATTCTCTTTCTAATCTATATAAAGAACATGCCAGAAGTGATTAGTGGAAACGTGCTCTTATTTACAGATGACATCATATTAGTAGCTCGTAGAAGCGAAATTGACAATCTCAAGTCTAGTCTTCAACGTGCCTGGAAATGATCTATTAAATCAAGCATGCCTAAATGAAAAATACCGGCTCAAATATTTCTCCCACTGTATGCCTCCTTTGCCAGACCTCTATTTCAGTATAGTGTCTAGCTTCGGTTTCATATCTAATACGTGATATCCAGCATCTAGAGAGTGTTCAAATACTGACTCCAATAGTGCAGTGTCTATTGGATTTGCCCTATGAACACCGACTCAGGAAGCTTTACCTGTTCTCCCTTGAGCGCCGACGATTACGCGGTGATGTCATTGTGTGCCGACAATCTCATCTATGGTCATTACGATATCCACCAGGACCTATTATTCATTCCTGCAAATGAAAGTGGTTGACGAGGACACCACAAAAAACTACTTCACCGCTGATTTCGATTGAACTGGAAGAGGGCCGCTTTCTCAATCAGGATCCCGGCACATTTGAATAGACTGCCTCGAGATGTAATAAATGCGTCAACAACGCAGCAATTAAAGGTTTAAATGGAAAGGTGCTGGGCTACTGTATCCTCTATTGTATAGATTTAAACCGCCCATTTCCCTAGATAGCACTTGAAGTATGCTAGTTTTATTTTTTCCAAATTAATAGAATTGAATTGAAAATATCATGGTTGCCTTTAAATAATGCCTTTTTCATCTTACGTAATATAAAGTGAGGATTTTATTAAAACTTTCATGAACTTTGAATACATTATCATATATAAGTAGACTTGTTTTTATTTATATAAGTATGCTTTAAATAGAGGTTTCGTCGCGAACATGCCATGTCAAATATTTAGCATTACAAATTTTCTTGTTAGAATTGAACATTATCTGATCGGATATATGCCAACATCATTACTTACTAATTTTATTCGAACCCATCATATATACACACATATATATATATATAAATATATATATATATATATATATATATGTATGTATATATATTAGGGTAGGTCGATTTTACACTTTTTTTTAAATATTAAAAAAAGGCACGTTCCGAAAGTTGTATATAGACCTATTAAATACTCATGCAAAAAATTAGATCAAAAACTTCAGCGGTTTTTTGAGCGTTTGGTATCAAAGATCGTAGACAAGAATATACTGAAAATTCCTCGTTTTTGCAAGATTTGCTTGAATATTGGTGTGAAAACCAAATAATTTTAGCATTTAAAAGCAGGGAATGTCCTTTTATTTTATAAAAATGATATGAATTAAAGAAATCTTCAAATTGAAAATGTGCCCCCCCCCTCATTTTCAGTATCTGCTTTTGTAAACTACCTTTTAACGTTATGAATTAAACAGTAATATTTGAATACCTAAAAAAATGATTTTTTCTGTTATTAGTGAAAATATAACAAGCAAAGAAATAAGGAAAAACCTAACACTATTTTAATGAAGCTTAATATAGAGAGTCAAATTGCTCCATATAAGACCCCTTAGACAAAAATGCTGGTCTCAATTTCTGACTCAAAACTTTGGCTGTAATGTGTTGATGCCTTGCTTCAAAACCATATACAGTTTGTGAAGCTTCTGTTATTAACTTAACTGCCCGTTCCACACCCTGAGAATGTGAGGGCAAATCTGGCAAGTCAAGCTTGGTTCCATTCATCAACGATTCTCGAAGTTCAGATTCAGTAAAATCTTCCGTCATTGGTGGTTCAAAAATGCCGCATAATTTTAAATCTATTAATTGTGTCCAATGTGTGGCATTAAAATTAATAGGTAGTATTCTTTTTAATCTTTTTCTGGTTGACTCCTCACTCCTGAAAGAACAAATTAATTAATTGAATTATTAAAAAATTCCAATCTGTACTGCTTTAATAATTATGGTGAAATTAGATAAAATCTTTAAAAATCATTCTATAAATTGGAATAAATAATTGAGTCAGAGATATATGAATAAATATTACTTACCTAATGGCCAAAATTATTTTTAAAGTTTCTTCTCTTACTTCAATCTCCTCAGATTTAACCATGGAATATAGAAAGTTTTCTGGCAGTAAACAAAATGTATTACCTTGTATATTTCTAAATGTGATATCTTGGATTTCCTGAGGCTGCTCCTTAATCCTCTGGGTCATATTAAAAATGTGCACTTACTGATTGTGGAATTTACTATTTCTTTTAATTTCAAACCAAAAAGTGGCATACACATTTACAATAAAATTTACTACATAGTGTAGTTTTGTTGTGTGCCTTTGTGGGTATGCACCACGAGTCCATAAACACATAAGCCTGATGGCCAAAGTTAACAATCTTGCTTGGTTTAAAGGACCAATTTTCCAGGAGGCATATCTAGAGTCAACCTTACCTCTAGAAATACCTACTGTGTATTCATAAAGGAGTCTTTGGTCAGAACTAAGATCATGTATTTCATCAATTTTGGAAAATGATATTTGGGGTAAATCATATCAATCATTTGAGCATAATTTCCCCAGAGGGCTACTGAATGTTGTAGGGCCCTTTGCGCAACCATCTATGTTTTTAAAAAGGGCTCTGAAAGGTAGTTCATTATGATGCAAAGAGCAACCAATTGTGTGAAGAGTTTTAAAAAGTTTTTTTTCTAAAATTGCAACCATTCCACCATCGCAACTTGTGTTGGTATTAGTGTTGTCAACAAGTATAGCCTTGATACTGTTCTCACTGTGGAATTCATGCAAAACATCCACCACTTGATCTGCATGAACAGCACCTGTTGCACCACTATTCGGAAGAACTCTATGTGTCAGATATTTACTTTCACATGGTGTTTCTTTTGTAAAAGTTAAATGGTGTTCTGGTCCCTTAGTTTTTTTCATAATTCTCTGTCTATTTTCATCCACAATTTCCTTATACATCAATGTGTCCTTATCCATTCTCCCATCAACTCCAATACATATATTTTAGGTGGGGTAAAAACTCCTGGCTGAAATAGTTTTATTTATCTACCTCCAACAAGGTAAGATGTGACACAAGGTCAGGAAAGTGGGATTAGATAACCCTGCGCTATAGAGGTGAGCACTCTGGCCATTAAAAAATTGACTGGGCAGCCCCGTCGGCATTCCCCTGTAGGGGCGCCTCAGACAGTTAGCAATAAACTTACTCCTCCCCAAAGAGGAAAGGCAAAGCCTGGGAGGATGCACCTCCTAGAATTGCATAGGACGGACAAGCCCCAATAGACGAGCGTAAATCCAGACCCAAAGGCCTGGACGATACCGGTTTATTTGGTGGGGTAAAAACCCCTGGCTGAACTAGATTTTATTTATCTAACTCCCACAAGGTAAGGTGTGACAAAAGGTCGGGAAAGTGGGATTAGATAAGCCAGCGCTCGACAATTCAATATATATGTGTGATAATTAAACAGACAATCAACACGGGAAGTCAAATTCGCCCGATGAATTTTCAACCGGTGAATACCATAAAAAATATCCAATAAATAAAACGCCTATGTAAACAAATAATTATTTATATATAACATTAAATATCATAGTGTTTTATTGCTTTTTAATTTGAATATGTACATTTAATTTCTTAAGAAAAATAATAATAAACTTTAAAATATTTATTATTAAGTAATGTATTACTTTTTTTTGTTAAAACCCGGGTTTAATTTAAGGCGACACATCTGCCGGTGAAATCTCGGCAGTGAGAAAAAATCTCGATTTATTTGATCTTAAAGTTGCAATGCTCAAATAAATACAAAATTTTGAAGAAAAATATTTCTTGTGGTAACTTTTGACATTATTTGGCAACTTTCTTCGAGTGCGATAATTTACAGTTTCAAAATCGACCTCCCCTAATATATATATACATACATATACATATATATATATATATATATAATATTTATAAATAAATATTAATTACACAGACACATATATATATATATATATATATATATATATATATATATATATAGAGAGAGAGAGAGAGAGAGAGAGAGAGAGAGAGAGAGAAAGAGAGAGAGAGAGAGAGAGGGGAATATTAGGCTAGGTTTAAATGACAAATATTTCATTCAATTTTACTCATCATCTTTTTAAAACAAAAGCTTCGGTGCATTTCTACGGACCGTTTCGTTCACAAAAGTACACCGAAAAAAGTATGTCAATCCCAGATCTTTTATCTATGGATTTCCAGGAAACCAGAAAGTTTACTTTCAGAAAAAATACATAGCGAGGCAACACACAACAATAAAAAAATACAATACAAAAAACCTACATTAATTGCATTTTCCCTGGAAAAAAGATATACAAATCGCTGCCAAGAAAGGGCAGCCATCGTATTTTTATCAAGTGAAGCCACGAAGAAATACGTACAATATTGGCCAGGAATAAATGCGAGAGGATTTTAGATTTAATTGGTTGAATATTAGCAAATAATTTATAAAGTTTTTATATATACAAATTGCAATCATTATATAATATAGTTGATTTTAGAGTTTAATTGAAAGGAAAATCATTTCAAAGTATAGATATACGAAACCACAACGCATGAATGAGAGTCAAACATGAAAAAGCAGAGTTGAAATAGTCTATTAAAGCCTCACTTGCGTATAATTATTAAATCGAAGGGAAACCATATAAATTACCAAAGAAACAGTTTAATATCTCAAGGTATTATGGTCTTTTAGAGAAAATACCATATTATAAGTGAATGGGTGTCTAAATATACACTCCTCTAATCAACAATTGATGTACGTGCGAATGATGTACTAAGACTATATGCTGCCCCGACGCATTAAAATAACTAAATAATCACGCCAATAAAAATGGATTAGTTCACGGCAAGTGATAAACTTTACCACTATTTATATAAATCTAATTGGTAAATCTATTTTAAAGTTGATTGCGTTAATTTACAGATGTACTGCTGCATCCACTTCACAAGTGACCATAGAAAAAAAACATCTATACCAAATGAAAAAGCTATATTTATCAGTTAAAGCTAATTGACTTATTCTCTCTTATTAATAAAAAAACAAATCCAAACGTTCTCTTCGAAGACTCATACCCTATGCTCCAAATCCTGAGAGATTCAGTAGTTATTTCATGGTAAGTTACATGTAAAAGTTATAGCAGAAGAATAACCAAGATTATATGTTTCTCATTGAATTAAATTAGTTAAACTATTTTTTCATTTTATAGTTTATATGAGAGGCATAGTAAATATGTACAGTGGGCAAGTTACCCATCGATTTATAAATACTTCCCAAATAATATGTTTAACTAATAATATTTTTTAAATAATAATTTGTAAAATATTTTTTTCCAGGACATTATCACACAGAAATTATCAAACGAATATCTTTCTAATGATGTAACCACATAGGACAAATATGCTTCAGATTGTAGTAAGTAGTTATCATACGGATTTTCAAATTGGAAATAATATTAAATTACAACACCAAATATCACCGGATTCAATAAAGCTTAAAACATATATTATAATATATTAAGACTTACTACCAGTTGTTTGCATATTGTGGGTTCCTATATATGGTTCATTAGGTCAGATTCAGATTGTAAATTATGTTCCCTCCCCGTTAATCTCATACTCCGTTTAATTAGCTCAACCAAATGGACAGTTCACGTGATCCCAATTTAGCTAGGGGATTTCCTACAACATTTCTAGTTTTATGTTACAAATTAGCCCATAAATTTAATCGCTTAAGTTGAGAAATACGAAAAGATGCCCTGATGCTAGAATATATCACCTCTCTTTTTCCAATAATCACTGATAGTATACGTGTCACGTGCACTCAATTTTTAATCACTTCATCAAAAAAAAAAATGCATACGCAATATTGATTGTTAATCATTTTTGCCTTATCATTCATAAATAACCATCATTTCTCCCTACTAATCGTGACCATTTGTAAATCTAATTTTGTGAAAATTTAACGTAAAACCGAGATATTCGTAGGAAATTCATCTCGCAATCACTACCTAACATGTTTATATCTACTACACATCATATGATTTTATCAATGCATATTTGTAATATCTCTGTTGCAAATGTTGGTATAAAAAATATGATGTATATGTAAACGCATATATTTTCCCGCATCCCTCCAGCTCTCTCTCTAAACACACACACACACCCACCCACACACCCACACCACATACACACACATATATGTGTATATATATATATATATATATATATATATATATATATACATATATATATATGTGCAAACATTGTAAAAATTACAGAATTTGTCTGTTCAATTATACCTTTTTTTCTGATGGCTTTTTTGAATTAAAATCAGAAAAATTAATAACTATTTTATAGGTTTCATATATATATATATATATATATATATATATACACAGACACACACACACACACACACATATATATATATATATATATATATAAATATATATATATATATATTTATATATATATATATTTATATATATATTTACGAACAAATAAATTCTAAAATATATCCCAAACATGCATGCCAGAACATAAAACGGACTTCAAACGAAATATGATGCTGCCGATATATATATATATATATATATATATATATATATATATGTGCGTGTGTGTGTATGTAGTAAGCTATAAAAATATATTATGGCAATTAAGCTACACAGAGGCTCTTGCGTTTCATCCCTAAAGGAATCTTCAGGCTTACAGGCATGGAGTTATTTTTGACGGATGTGTTTATATACACGGCTAGCTAGTTAACCAATCAGATTCCTTGTTATTCTCTCAGCCAATCGTTTTGCTTTCCGCGAACAAAGGTACTGTTGGTGTTACTTCTTATATACCATGTTCTATTGTTCTGTTTTCTATAGATGTTGCCTATATCCTGTGTCCTTTGTTGTGTCAATATAATGGATGAATTTATTTTAACATGTGGGTCTTTGTATTTCTCTCTCTCTCTCTCTCTCTCTCTATATATATATATATATATATATATATATATATATATATATATTTCATGTAATAACAAATATGTAAGTATCTACATACGTATACGCTTTATCCTTGCGGAATTATCAGTGTAGAGATGATTGTTCACACATATCGCACGATTCGAACGCCCGAACAAGAGTCACATTTAACTCAATTCCGAACGCTCTAAATAATTAGGCAAATGCGAACCATTACACGACGTGGTTAGAAATAAATTCTATCCATGTCAAGCAGGCGGACAACCATAGTCAGCGTCCTAACAGTGTTAAACAGAATCGAACTTACATTTATAGCTTAGATTAGACGGCTTATTTTATTTCTCATTAAAGGGCCCGACCGAAAAAGGGGACTACAAATAATTATTTTAAAATAAATATTTAATTATTATCTACATACGTATACGTTTCATCCTTGCGCAATCATCAGTGTAGAGATAGCTGTTTAAACCGGTCGCATGATGCGGAAATATATTTAGCGCAATTAAGATACAAAGAGACGTCCATGTTTCATCCCAACAAGTAATCAATCACTTAGTAAGGTTACATATTTTCATGCTACTACTGCTCAGCTTTACTTAAGTCTTGAACCTTGTTTAAGTAAATACTGAAAATCTATACACAATATAGTATATAACCTCATAAGTTTTATTTACTCCTCCCGAGGAGTTAAGCACAAGGCCAGTTTTATCTTACTCCAACAAGTAAGATGTGATCCAAGATCGGGTCGAGAAAGTGGGGTTTAAAAAGCCAGCGCTTGAGATGTGAGCACCTGGCCATTTAAAAATTGCCTGGGCAGCCCCGTCGGCATTCCCCGGTAGAGGCGCCTCAGAAAGTAAGCAATAAACTTACTCCTCCCCAAAGAGGGGAGGCAAAGCCTGGGAGGGTTGACCTCCTAGAACTGCACAGGACAGGCGTGCAGTATCCATCGGAACAGATACTACACTTTGATCTTAGCCAAAAGGCCAAGAAAAGTATTATTTACTCCTCCTCAGGAGTTAGGCACAAGGGCCAGTTTTATCCTACTCCCACAAGTAAGATGTGACCCAAGGTCGGGTCGGAAAGTGGGGGTTGAAAAGCCAGCGCCCGAGAGGTGAGCACTCTGGCCATTAAAAATTGCCTGGGCAGCCCCGTCAGCATTCCACGGTAGGGGCGCCTCAAGCAGTAAGCAATTAACTTACTCCTCCCCAAAGAGGGGAGGAAAAGCCTGGGAGGGTTGACCTCCTAGAACTGCAACTATAGACCGGCGTAAATCAACTCCCAAAAGACAAGACAATACCAGTCTATGGAGTGCAGTATACATCGGAACAGATACTACACTTTGATCTTAGCCAAAAGGCCAAGAAAAGTTTTAAATTACTCCTCCCCAGGAGTTAGGCACAAGGCCAGTTTTATCTTACTCCCACAAGTAAGATGTGACCCAAGATCGGGTCGAGAAAGTGGGGTTTAAAAAGCCAGCGCTCGAGAGGTGAGCACTCTGACCATTTAAAAATTGCCTGGGCAGCCCCGTCGGCATTCCCCGGTAGAGGCGCCTCAGACAGTAAGCTATAAACTTACTCCTCCCCAAAGAGGGGAGGCAAAGCCTGGGAGGGTGGACCTCCTAGAACTGCACAGGACAGGCGTGCAGTATCAAAATCGGAACAGATACTACACTTTGATCTTAGCCAAAAGGCCAAGAAAAGTATTATTTACTCCTCTCCAGGAGTTAGGCACAAGGCCAGTTTTATCCTACTCCCACAAGTAAGATGTGACCCAAGGTCGGGTCGGAAAGTGGGGGTTAAAAAGCCAGCGCCCGAGAGGTGAAGTATAACGATTGTGGTATTAACTTCGTTTTAGGACGTTCTAGTATCCGGTGTGACCGTCCGCACCGAATTTACATAAACATCACAGATATCATTATAATTATTTTATTCACAAACGGTAAAAGTTTACGTACGATTTCTTTTAATAGGGGTGGGACGTAATGGGTGAAAATTTCATATTGGTGCGAGTAGTATTTTTTGTGTTCAGTTATACATAAATAACACTAAACAATAAAACATTTTGTCAATTTTGCAAAATTCAGAAGGTGCAAGCCACTAGTTTTTGGCTATTTTACATTCATGAAAACCCTTTCACAGCCTAAAAATGGTCCTAAATTAAAGTACTATATCAGATGTAACCATCTATATCCATTCATAGCTTTTGAGGATGCTTTAGGACCTGCAATGTCGCATGAAACCACTTTTTCACCCAAAAATTATGGGTTTTGTCGACCCGTGGAGCCCTAACGGCTATTTTTGGCCTGCACCTTCTGAATTTTGCAAAATTTTCAAAATGTGTTATTGTTTAGTGTTATGTATGTATAAATGAACAAAAAAAATACTACTCGCATGAATCTTAAATTTTCACCCATTACGCCCCCCTACTTTTAAAGAAGTTTCGCTAAATCTTCTATAGTAAGTAGTGCGTGTTGTTTGACTAAGATCAAAGTGTAGTATCTGTTCCGATGGATACTGCACCCTATACTGGTGTTGTCTTAGCCTTCGGGTCTTGATTTACACCGGTCAATGTGTCTGTCCGGTGCAGTTCTGGAAGGTCCACCTTCCCAGGCTTTGCCTCCCCATTCTTTGGGGAAGAGTAAGTTTATTGCTTACTGCCTGAGGCGTTCCTACCGGGTAATGCCGACGGGGCTGCCCAGACAATTTTATAACCCCACTTTCCCGACCCGACCTTGGGTCACATTTTACTTGGAGAGGAGTAAATCAATATTAGGCGGAGAGTGTCATAAAGTTTTATGTATTTAGTTTAATTCAGTTTTATTCAAATGGGGGAAGGAAGCCTTTCGGGAAAATTCTGATGTCTCAAATTATTGTAAAATCTTAATCAATAAATAAATATTATCCAAATTTTAGTTTCTCTAGAGTATTTCAAATGGTTTTTAGAGGAGACAATACATCACAACCTAGCTGTGTAAAATGCAAATATTTCACATTAAATTTTATCCACAGTTATTAGCAAAAAGTGAAGTAGGATACCGTTAATTACATTTTGTTAAAGCCTTACATTTTAGACAAATGTGTGTGCATATATATCTATATATATATATAAATATATGTGTGTATGTGTGTGCGCCAAAGAAAAACGAACCTTGAAAAATACATCTCACTTAAATGTTATGTTTTTTGGAAATGTGAAAAAAATAACATAAATAAAATTTAAAAAAAACATGGTTACTGAAATATTAAATGGACCTGACTCATACATGCTCGGTTGTTACTGATTGACACTCATCGAGCTGAATCTTTTAAAGAAGCTGCTAATTAAAAGGCACTGATTGTATATGCTAATACATATATTGGCATAATTAATATATATATATATATATATATATATATATATATATATATATATAGTGTGTGTCTGTTTTTTGATTTTGACGATTTAAATCATCTGTCAAATAAAGTTCCAAATAAAGGGCATGCACGAATGTATTATAGTTGCTTACTATGATTTAGACGGTGTTATTATTATTATTTTTATTATTATTATTATTATTATTATTATTATTATTATTATTATTATTATTATTATTATTATTATTATTATTATTTTTATTATCATTATTTTATTATTATTATTATTATTATTAGTATTATTATTATTATTATTATTATAATTATAATTATTATTATTATTAGTAGTAGTAGTATTATTATTTACTCACTAGTTCTCACACAGGTCATCATCAATGATTGCTCACTAATAATAACTAGTTGTGTTCCCTGGACTCAACAACAATTCTCCCCAAACTTCCAGTACGCTTCACCTCTTTCGATAACTATTGCAAATGACTTTGCGTTACCTCAAAACCCATTACCGTTGATTTCACGCTGGTAACGACCATTGACCTTCTTTCGGATTTGAGTGGCAATTAGTCATTCCAAGGTGTGAGTATTCTTCGCACACTTCCGGTGGCTGTTTGGTTAGTGCACTCCCTTATCTTTTCATCATACTAAACCCTTCATCACAGTTTTGTGCGGTCTTAGCCGTGGTTGAAATCTTTTTTTTGGGGGGGGGGGGATTATAAAATTTCTTGCAGTTTCAGTTCCCGCGATTTCTACGGGGTGTTCCTAGACAATCTCCAGAACAAAGATTATATATGTGCCCTCCTCTAAATTACAAATCTACAAACGACAATGTAAGGCGAATGATTTACAAACTTCACTAAAAACCAGACACATTTTCAAGGATAAGATACATTTTTAATATCTCGGTAAAACGTATTGCTTATTACAATTAAGTGTACATCAAATTGCATAGTATCATCATCCAGAAATAAAGATTCAAAAGGTACGAATATTCAAAATAAAAAATATTAAGGTAATGAAATGGGGCTTGGTATAAAGAAAAGAAAGTGGGAGAGTGAAACTGGAAGTGAAGAAACGGAGGTCCACGAAAAACACAAACTCATTTTATTAACAATTTTGATTCGTTCAAATCTTTAAACATGCAACGTCATCTCATCAACAGTTTTCTAATTGTATCAAGACGTATATTTTCTTTTTAATAATTCACAGCTTACTCTTATTTAGAGAAGCGAAATTAGCATATATCTATTAATAGGATAGCGTCTACCTAGCTACCTAGCTACCTACCTCCTGTGTCACGCTCTGACACCCCTTTTTAAGAAGACGGGGCAAGGTGAAGAGAAGGAGAGAAGGAGGGAGGTGAAGGTGAAGATAGTAGGGCGAGTAAGAGGAGAGCGATTAGGGTGATGTGGCAGACGAGAAAGAAGCAGCTTCTGCCCCGGACAACAGGAGAAGAGAGAGATTGTTAAAATTGTGCTTACGGTTTGTGGGGATGGGATGGGAGAAAGCACCCTGGGAAACGCCGGGTACCCCTGCGAGTTGAAATTAATTCAGTAAATTACTGTAACTTATCGGTTATCAATTTCATTCGAATTAGATGCGTGTTCTATTCAACGGATTTCAGTGCATTCATTTAAACAATTATGACTTTTGTATTATTTACACGGCTTAGTAAAGATTAGTCTAATTACAAAAATGAGATAACATAATAGACCAGTTATTGGTGAATAATGTTCCAACTTTAAATACCCTTTTCTTTGAGATATGTTAAGCTAGTATGAATGGATAATAATTCCCCTGATAATATGCCAAGCATGGACCTGCTTCGTAGTGAAACACGTGTAGGTAAACACTCATTAATTATAAAATGATAAATAAATAATCTTCGAATGAAAAAGTCTTCTGTGGTGTTGATTGGGCTCCTGAACGGAATGCTTGGTAAGCCTTCAAAAATCAAGTCGTGAATGGATATTCACGACTTGTTCGACAGAAAAGATAACCCACGTTCCTATCATGATACAAATGTCATGTTTTATTACGAATTATTTTGTCGATCCTCGTTATTTACAGATAAGATACTGAGTTATATTATGATCCGTGTACAAAACGGGCACATCCTATATACTTGAACTCGGTGGAATCGATGGCCAAAACAAATTGTTCTGTTTCGAGTGAAACGTATAATAGCCTGAAAATGATAATTCTGTTAAGTACGTCGTTTATGCACAAACTTCCTCCTCCGGTGCCATAATCGTTGGTTGCACTGCATTCGTTACATGAAGATGGATGTTGTCAAGCTGGCAGATTACGGGTTGGCATCCTACAACAGAACAGTGCGCTAGACAAACGATTTTAATCGCACACTTTACTACAACTATGCAGTTACGGACACATCTGCTTGCAATTTATTAGAAACGATGCCATTTGAATTCCATTAAACCTAGAGTAGATGTCCTCCTCTAACAACTTAAATTTATATAAATACTTGTTTTCTACTGAGTAATCTATTAGACATCATATATATATATATATATATATATATATATATATATATATATATATATATATATACATACATATATATATATATATATATATATATATATATATATATATATATATATATACATGTCTATCTTTTGTGCACGCAACAAATGATTTGTAAATTAATTATGAAAATCTGTATGCAATTAATTGGTTTAACAACTAATTAATTTAAAAAAATCTATATATACAAAAATTGATGACTCGTCCGATTAAATGCGAATTAAATTAAAAAAGAAAATGCGGTCCTCTGCATATTCTTAAATAAATAAACAAACCGCTCAGGGTAGCGAAGAATAATAAAATAGACGCACCGGTAAAATACATCCGTCAGTATCGCCAAAAACAAAAGAAATGACCAAAAAGCTGTATATATATATATATATATATATATATATATATATATATATATATATATATATATATATTTAAATTCATCACTTAAAAAATAGATTAATCAGTGAAGACCGGGATTAAGCCAATAAAAACAAGCTCGATGATACTCGATTACAGGGTACAGAGCACTTATATGTGATTTTTTGAAGGCTTAACAAAGCATTCCGTTCAGGAGCCCAATCAACATCACAAAAGAATGTTTCATTCAAAGATTATTTAGTTATCATTTTCAAATTAAATAGTGTTTTACCTACACGTGTTTCACTACCAAGCAGGTCTTTTCTTAGCAGATCATCAGGGAAATTAAGTACGTAGAAATAAGAATTAATTCCCCTGATTATATGCAAAGCAAGGACATGCTTGGTAGTGAAACACGTGTAGGTAAAAAAAACTCTTTAATTTGAAAATGATAAATAAATTATCTTTGAATGAAAAAGTCTTCTGTGGTGTTGATTGGGCTCCTGAACGGAATGCTTTGGTAAGCCTTCAAAAATCCCCCCCCACACACACACATATATATATATATATATATATATATATATATATATATATATATACACATATATATATTAAGTTGTTCACATTTTGCAAGTTAGAGCTGAATGGCAATACATTTGTCTGCAAAACCAATATTTTACTTTGACAACCCAGTTCTTTTTACCCTTACCATTCTTCGTTCTTTGTCAGAAAACATGAAATACAAATCGAGTTCATCGAATACATATTCTATCCTGACCCATAATGTTTTCTCTTTAGCAAACAGATCGATGAGCCGCCAGTGTCAGTCATCATAACACAGTTTGATCTTCGAAAATGGTACAAAAATATTAATACATTTTTATCTTTATTTTTTTTTCAAATTAATGTAATAGTTGACATTTTTACATATACATGACGACGTATACACGCCGATAAAATTGTTTCACTCGGTACACTTATCTGCGAACCTGCTTACATACGTCATCATTAATAGCAAGATTAAGATAGTACACTAACTTAAACCCTAACACTTAATGATTTACTGAACAAACATCACACATACATTACTTTTTGATATAATATTTAAACAGATATACGCAAAAGTTTTCAAATAAATATACAACAACATGATGACACTAAAAACACTAATATTATTCTCTGCTCAACTATTTCAGGTTTGATGTCAGTAAGCAATTTTTCTTTTTTATGGGCGTGAAGTTTTCGGATTTTAATTTAAAAAAAAAAATTTCTGGAACATTTAAATTTTGAAAATGCATTAAATACGCTTAAACTGTCGAATAGATGCATTTTCGATTTATTTTTTACATTTACAGTTTTAGTAACTATTTACATACAATACCTTTATTAATTGAGATTTAAACAAGATTAACTTTGTTCACTTATTCATTTAATTACAGAACTATGAATTCACTTTTAAAATCATATTTACACAATTTGCAAATTAAAACAGAATAACATAGCCTATGCTTAATAGCCAGGTCATGTAAAAATATGCATTTGAACATGATTTTAAAAAGGTAGCCAAGAGGACTAATTTGTGTATAGATTACAAAAGTAGCCCACCTTTACATTTAAAAATAGTTTTGTGAAAAATTGAAACGAAAAACATGAAATACGTTTTCTTTTGGCGCTGTAATAGACATACCAATAACATCGCAAAGTAGAAACATAAAAAAAATCATAAAAAGAGTGATTTCTAGCTGCCCTACCCGGGTGTCAAATCTATTTTCCATATTTTATTTATACTAGGAAAAATATATTAATAACTATCTTTAGATAAATACAATTGTTTGACAACTCCTCATATGTGTGTATATGGGTGTGTTTTTATTGCATCTACGTGACTTACATCATTTTCACGGAAGCAGTGTTAATTGTTTATTAAAAGTTTTTAAAAGAGAAAAAAAACGTTCAAAATTCGATTTTAAAGCTATTTACATCAACTTTATTTATAAAAGACACCAACACAACATTACCTTAACCCAGTTAAATATAGTTTTAAGGCAATAAAGTTTAATTAATACTCTAATCAAAAGAGGGTAATGTAATGATAAATTTAAATCTAAAGATAATGCAATGATTTAGAAGACCTCTTCAAAGTAAGAAAAAACATGAAAGTAAAAATGCACCCGGGCAATGTCGGTTAGATAACCTAGTCTGTCTATCTATCTATCTATCTATCTATCTATCTATCTATCTATCTATCTATCTATCTATCTATCTCACTCACTCTCTCTCTATATATATATCTATATATCTATCTATCTATATATATCTATATATATATATATATATATATATATATATATGATAATTTTATTTACACAGACATGTACAAAATCTGCGACACTGGCATGTCGATGTTATCGATCAACAGTTACTATACACTGAGATCTGTTGATCGATAACATCGACATGCCAGTGTCGCAGATTTTGTACATGTCTGTGTAAATAAAATTATCATATATAAAGCTCTATTTTGATATTGAGCACTTTTTATAAACCCGGTTAAAATTCTCTGGATTACCACCATGTGGATATTTTTCACCTGGATTATTACCATTATATATATATATATATATATATATATGTATAATTTCCACACTCAGACAACGCCTCAGCCCACACAAACCTTGAAAGTCGCTGAGCGGAAATCCTAGACTCGAGTGTCGCCCTCTTTTTTGATCATTAGTAAAATATAGTTGAATTTAAGATTGTAAATATGAGTTACCTGCAGGCGAAGCCAGTACTTTACCACCTGAGCCACCACAATACATGCAAAAGTGTATTAGCTAACACAGACTAAGAAAACTGCGGCGAAGAACGACTGTAAATTGTACCTATTCTCTTTAACAAGGAATTATAATTATCTAACTACTAAAACCCAGGCCGATGCCATACATGTACTCTGCCATCGAAGCCACAGAAGACAATATAAACTTTCTTGTATGTGACGTGATGGCTCATGTAGCAGAGTACTTGCTCTGCATTCAAGTGACTCGAGTTTCGAATCATCCGTTTATATAATGATCCCAAAGTAGGGCAAAACTCGAGTCTAGAACTTCCGGTATGTGACTTCCATGATTTGTGTGGGCTGCGCCGTTTTCTGATTGTGGAAATAATTAATAATTGTATATCATCTCACACGTAAAATGTAAAATGTAATATATATATATATATATGAATATATATATATACATATATATATATATATGAATATATATATATATATATATATATATATATATATATATATATATATATATAAGACGCATAGCCAACATGACTGATAATGTATGAGGATTCCTGTGTTCTCCTGCTCTTATTTTTATAATGTTATTGAACTGTAAAGTGTTCAGTTTCTTGTTAATTTACTTTATTTATTTATTTACCTAAACATTCCTGATCTTTTTAGTCCCTTGCTGCTACTGATCTTAATAATTTGGTATGTCTCTTGTCTTTTTATGCATACTATAATCGTCGTTGAAGGTACATCTGAGGAGACCAAAATAAGGTCGAAATAGACTATTATGTACGCAACCGAAATGTGTATCTAATTTATCCCATCTTCAAATTTATACTTGCTCTTCTTAATTGGTAATCAAGCTCTCATATTCGGATTCCTATCGAAACCATTCGAACCAGTATACTATATATATATATATATATATATATATATATATATATATATATATATATATATATATATATATATATATATATATATATATGATTCCTGAACACGTACATCTTGGTATCTGCTGATTACGCGTGGATCTAGGATAATTATGACTTGTGACATTCTTAGATAATTGAACTTTTCAACTCCGGGGAGAGTCTTGTCACAACTTTTCACATTCTTCCGTGATTTGTTTGAAACACTTTTTTTCATAGATTTTGCTCGTTAACTTTAAAACATTATCACCAAGTAATATTTTAAGGGAAGGGCCCTTAAAATATTACTTGGTTTTCTCGTTGTTTGTTCTATATATGTTCATCCTTTATTTTACTGTTCTATAAATACATATTGTTTGAATCTTAACTTAGTGTTCTAGTTGTCTTTTACCCGCCAGCTCGTTATTCTTCCTAATTTCATATGTGATGTCTAGAACTTGAGAATCCTCCTTCCGCCTGTATTATGTTTCATGCTTTAAGCACTAGGGACCTATGAGCAATTTCTGAACACTTTTACCGTTGTTATCTTTTTTATAATTGTCACGCGCTCACCGCCGGTGTCCCGACCAAGGCTGTGTGTGACAATATACATTAAAGCTATGGTGTGTTTCCTATGTTATAATATAATATCATGTGTTTATCTAATATATAAAGTTAAGACGATTTTTCCCTTTTTGAAGAATAGGAAAATAACCACATGCATCACAGGCTACTAAACTCACCGCTATATTACGCTTATTTACTCGAGCATGTTTTAGTAAATTTGTAATTATTTTTCTCGAGCTAACACTACATATTACTTTTAGCCCATCTTCGATTTTCCTTAAAACATACTCAATATAGGTGGTAGCAAAAACTTTTCCCACTAACACTTCAGTACTGACACTTTTCCCATTGACACCGAGAACTAATAAACAACGTCTACTTTTCAAAAAAGTGTCCGTTAATATTTACGATTTGTCTGCTATTGATTTACTACATGATACAACATATTACGCACACATTTAATGGAGGCTCCTGCTAATCTCGCTGATTTTCGAGAATATCAGATTACGTTATTTCTATCTATTACGTATACATTTATACTCATTCCGGTTTTTAGAGAATGCAATTAACGAACATAGTTCCTTGCAGTGTTTTATTATTTAACATGGCGGCTACAATTTCTTCAGCAACTCGACTTCCGAATAAAGTCAATAAACGCCAAGCTACGAGACATACTTGCATACAGTTGGCATTTCTTGAATCCTACAATTTTCACACGCATAATATTAAAAAATGTGGAAAAAAACATATTTTTCTTCGTATAGAAATGACCCAAAACGGGTTACTGGTTGACCCAACATTTGGTCGCCTTTCGGATCGTAATATAAAACGCATGTCAGCTACATGCTTAGTTTTTCTGACCTATTTTTCAATAGAGTTTGAATCACTTTTGTGGTTACCGCCGTAGATCCTAGACCGAGAGATTTAGAGTTCGACCCCAGTCGCCACACACATTTTTTTTTACATTGTTAAACTTTTGCTTACGAAGGAGGAGGGGAAGGGAGGGTTATGGGCTAAATTTATTTCGGAAAAGAAATCAATTTAATAGGTAGTACTTTAACTAACGGGTCCAGCGAGTATATTGTAATATAATGGAGATATGAATGATAATGTTCGACGTTATACTTTGTCTTAATTAATTAATAAATATATTTAGCTCGGTGTTTAATGTGGGTAAAATCCTTGCATGGGACAGAAATTAATATATCCTCTTGAACGATTTCTCTTTCACCGAGGATAAAAAGATGGAGTATCGGAACAAATATCACATTTTGCTCCAAATCAATAAGGCAAAGAAGTCATTAAACAAAAATAACTTACTTTATTATGATATAGTAGTATCAGTAGTAGTAGTAGTACGATTACTACTACTACTACTACTTCTAGTAGTAGTAGTAGTAGTAGTAGTAGTAGAGAAACTGATATTTTCAACTATTTACAACACTCAATGTACTTAGACAACGTTTTTTCTCTTAACATGTATCTCAGCTCCGCGTGGACTTGTAAGATTTAACGACAAAAATACATTCTTATTTCTCTTTGTCTCAATGTAAACGTGTCCATTCTGTTTTTATTAGTGTTAAATACACATTATTTTTTCGATTAAAAAATGTATACATATTAAAAACACGCACAGAGCTGTTTTGTGTATGTTCATTCTTTTAAACCATTGTGTTTCTCATGCAATCCATATGTTGACAGGAAGTTGATTTCTATTTAAATCGTTTGATCTCGTCTAGTATATGTTGTATTTGGTTGAAATATTTTGCTGTTTCGGAGTAGAGAAGTGTAGTATCTGTTCCGACAGATACTGCACGCCTGTCCTGTGCAGTTCTAGAAGGTCCACCCTCCCAGGCTTCGCCTCCCCTCTTTGGGGAGGAGTAAGTTTATTGCTTACTGTCTGAGGCGCCCCTACCGGGGAATGCCGACGGGGCTGCCCAGGCAATTTTTAAATAGCCAGAGTGCTCACCACTCGAGCGCTGGCTTTTAACCCCACTTTCTCGACCCAAGCTGTGGTCACATCTTACTTGTGGGAGTAAGATAAAACTGGCCTTGTGCCTAACTCCGGGAGGAGTAAATAAAAAAATTCTGTGGCTGATATTAAGTTTGTGGTTATTAATCTGAGTCTGAAATCTTAAAATGTTGCTCCTTATCTATCAGCTGTTTTGAGATGTTGTTAGAAAGAAGTAACATATAACATTAGGGCTATCATATGTAAGGTATGCCTGTTGTATTTGGATGTGTGTATTTGAGACTGTGGAGGCGGAATATATAGTGTGTTACTAGTATACTTGTTGAGTTGTAAGGTGTGCTGTAAGTGTTTGGTACTTATGTATGTAAACAAACACGTGAAATATGGCCGTTATAAATAAAATAACAGAGAAAACTTTAGGAATTACTAACTTGTGGTGTCAAAATATTAACTTACACTGAAAAGTACGGAAATTAATCTAGTATAATTTTTTATTATTTAATGAATTCAAATTCTATTCGATGTCCGAAAATGACACCATCAAACAAAATACAATAACAGAATAACATGGAGATACCTCCATTTTACGTAACTCTTCTAAAATGTCATATTAGAACTACCTGGAAAAACAAGTGAAATCTTTTGGCAACCAGATTGCCACCTCCTACATATTAAATGTTTAAGAGTCCCCTCATCTTCCTCTAAGACCAACCCATCAAGTTTAGTTAGATTTGTGAAGAATTTTAGATTATTCATCTGTTGTAATGGTATTCTATTCTTAGTTCAAATCTGATCGGATCTCTAGTGGGTTGGGGATTTTAGAGGTAGATGGTTGGTTGGAGAGTGAATTAATTAGGATGTTGTCTTTCTGAATAAATGGGTGGTTTCGTAACCGTGGCATTTTTACTGGAGTCTAATTTTAGAGTTTTAAAATCTCTAGTTTGAACAGAAGTAACTAAGTACACATTCTGACCACGAATGAAGACAAAGTGAATGCGGTCATTACTAGTGTTATTCTTATATTTAAGGATATGTTGCCTGCAAATGTATGCTATCTTGTTAAAAACTAATGTAATAAGTTGCATAGGGCAGTGGATCTGGCTGAATTCTGTTGTTAATTGATTTGGATGGTAGACATAGTATTGGCTATCTGCGCAAATACGTTCGATGGGTATGATGCCACTATATATTAGGGATATTTAAGATTAAGAGGGGTGTTGTTATATTCGCAGATACATGTGTGGTTACCCATAAGTTTAATATAGATAGCGGTAGTATATATGTAATTCTAGAATTATTCGGATTATCATATCAAGAAATGAATAGAAGTGCATGAATGTTCACTGGTTAATTTACTATGTAGTGGTAATTATATGTATATATACATAGATACATATATTAAATTTACATTTCTGTTTAGTAACGTTGTATCGACATATTGTAAATTTTGAGAATGGAATTATACTTCATTCTACATAGAAGGTGTGAGAATGTGCTAGTATATGATAGACATATAATCCATTATTATCTATGCTATTCTTTTTAGGAAAACATTTCCCCAGTTAATAAGACTAATTTGGGATAAGATGAATGTTAATCTTCATCATATTTTGACAACGTAATTTCAAAATATTTCCTCGTCTCATCCATAAATAATAATTAGACTGAGGAATTATCAGAAAAATTACAGATATACAAATCAATTTTGGCACGGAATTTACATCTGTAATGAAGAGTTTTATAATTATACCCAAATAAGATGATAGCTTGTAACCAACTTAATATAAAAACATCACTCTCTTTGACAGAGAAGGAAACTAAGTTATAGCAGAAAACATTTTGATAAAAATTAAGAAAAATACAATTAAATTGATCATCAATGCAATGTTTGCTTTTTCTTTTTATCAAAGATTTGATCACATTGGCGTTTCATCAAACGCCATCGGCGCCAAAATCATCCAATCAAAGAAAGTTATTTAGAAGGATACAATAATTAAAAAAGAATCAAATCAATAGCCAAGTTTGCATATGTGGACGAGTAAGGAAGTAACGAGCATTGATCGGCCAATGATATTCCAGCAAGATATGAGACGCGGGTGGAAATAGACATGGCGCTATATATGTTTGTTAAAACCTTCCTAGCACAGAAATGGATCGAACTTTATATTGTTTTTTTTTGTACTTAATCTATTCATTTGATCAAATTTTATTTTTTCTTTGCATTTAATTTATTTGTTTGTAAACATTTATTTATTAAATTTAATATATTTTTTCTATGTATTTGTTTATTAAAATTTAATTTATTTTAATGAATTTAATTTTTTTATTCTTTCATTTATTTTATTATAGTTTGATTGGTTGTTTGTCATTTGTATTAGTATATGTTTTCTCATTCATGATTCAGTTGTTGCTTGGATTTATCGCCTACCAACATATACACATTACATATTTTCCACACAAGAAAGGTTTATATTTGTATTATTTTAATGGTTAAAATAAAAACATGCACATTAATACAGTGGTGATTATAATCAATTGTTTTTTTTAATTTTACAAATAAACGAACGTGATATTCTTTACAATAGTGGGATTATAAGGTTTACTCAATTCTGCAGTAAAATCGCTTTATTTTAACAATCTTAATTTAAAAACGATGAATAAAGTTTAGTAGTATACATAAAAAAAACGTTTTTTCCTTAATATTAATTGTACTTAACATAACTTTTCTAATGCGTTTTTTAAAGATAAATTAGTGATTACATTATTTGCTTTATCTTATAAAAATAGGTAGTGTGTCCGTCCATCTGTCCGTCTGTCTGCTAGTCACAATTTTTAAACGTTATAAATACATTGCGAAATAATGGAGAATACTGCATTTAGCTAATCTAAAATTCAAATCTAATCTACATATGAATAAATGCGTATATTTCCTAAGTATATTAACATCCAAACCTTTCCGGCTTACTTAAATATAATGATACAGTATATATAGTAATCTCGAAACTATCTCAAACAAAACCCGCTTTTGTCCATTTGCATATTTGTTTTACTTTTACGTTTCTAATAAGTTAATATTCCGTAATATACATTTGTAATTGATATTGTGAAAAGTTATTATATATTTATACTATTTATCTCGATAGTAATATCATTATAATTATTAGTACAATTAATTAAATACATTTTATTAATAAAAACGTGTTAAAAACGTTCTAAACCTTTCAGTTTCAAGGAAGATAGTTACATTAAAATTATCGGCACTGATGTTAAGAAAGCAGATACTACACTTGGTATTTATCTACCTCCCAGAGAGGTAAGAGGTGGCACAAGGTCAGGGAAGTAATTTGATAAGTCAGTGCCCTACACGAAAAAGAGCACTCTGACCGTCAAAATATGCCTGGGCAGCTTTGTCGGCATTACCCAGTAGAAGCGCATCGGACGATTGGCAATAAACTAACCTATTCTCAAAGGGTGCGAAGGCAAAGCCTGGAAGGGTACACCTCCGAGAACTGCACAGGTCAGTTCTTCAGACCGGTGGAATCAAGACCTGAAGGCCAAGACAATACCGGCCTATCGAGCGCAGCACCCATCGGAACAGATACTACTCTATGATCTGAGTCAAAAGGCTAAGTTATTTACCTCCAGGAGGTTAAACACAAGGTCAAAGTATTTTTATTTACTTCCTCTCGCGCTCTTACCTACATAAATGCATGAGCAGCCCCGTCGACATTCCTTGGTTGAGGCGCCTCAGGCGATTAGCGATAAACTAACCCCTTCTCAAAGAGAAGGTAATGCCTGGAAAAGTGAACCTCCTAGAACAGTACATGCTAATACCTCACACCGGCGGAATCAAAGCCCGAAGGCTAAGAGGGTACCGGTCTACAGAGTGTAGCATCCATCAGAACAGGTACCACACTCTGACTTTAGCAAAAGGTCAAGGAGTAATAAAAAAAATATTCTTTTGTAACTAGACATTTTTAAATAAATTAAAAAAAAACCCTAATGCATCGAAATAAAAACTCGCCCCTCTCAGCGTAGCAAAAAATGCGCCTTCCGGTCGCATATTTTTGCTAGTTTCATTAAAAAAGAATTCAAATAAACATACATCTTTTTTCAGTCAGTTGAAGTAAAGTCTTCTGGGGTGATAGGTGACGGAGTCATTCTTGCAGGTTGTTCAGCGCACGGTTTCGCATTTGACAGATAAAACCCGGAAGTTGGCAGTGTCTTTTAAAAGGCGTTTTGCTCGTCATATCGAAGATAACACATTTTTCCGAGAACCACTTTCACACACATACCTACGTGAAACGGCACCAAACGGTTCTGTTTGGGGCGTAGAAAGATGAAGTGTGGCTATTGCAACGTGTCACTATGGCTTATCGGGTGAATCGTCACAATAACTATGACGAAAACAGTAATAATTTACTTTAGTCAATTCGATAGAAATTATTACTTTGAAGGAGACGTTTGAGTCAAAAGCACCAGAAAATTCGATGATGTGTTTTCATTTCTTTGTCGCAATCTTATTGGCAGCTTTGTTCATTCGTCGGTCGGCTACACCTCAGTTCTGAAATAGCGGATTTAAGGACGCATCTTATAGTTAATATATTAGATGCAAACAAGCGTCTGTCGCACTTAATATGTTCTTTGATCTGCAACGTGTTTAATGTGGCGCTATCGTCGCTCTGTCATGCATAGAATTGGTAAAACATGGTCTTTACTACGGCATTCTTACGTTTTAAATATAATTTTAGACGGTCGGTCGAATTTAAGTTTGAAATAGCATTTTTGTTGGTCTGTCACGCTTATATTTCAAGTAATATTTTCGTCCATCTGTCACAGTTCAGAGATAGGTATATTTTCGTTGGTTTGTCACGCTTGAAAAAGTATTTATCTTGATCGGTCACGCTTAAGTGTTTATCATGTTTATAAATCTGTCACGCTTAAGTGTAAAAATGCATTTTCAGTTGTCTCTCAGTTTAAACTTTTAAAACGAATGTTAATTACTAAACAGGCATATTGGATGGACGCATCTATTATAAATGCGTGCTATCATCTCTATAAGTGTCATTTTTTGTCTGTCACGTTTTTGTGTGAAATGACATTTTAAAGTGGACGCATCTTAAAAATATCCGCCCGTTATTTCTAATCAATAGAAACAGTTAATTTAGGCTCTGTTGGGTTGTTCCCAGGAAGGCGGTACTCAGTAATTGCATCGGTGCCACAGCTGAAATCAAACAGTCCGTGCCCGCATCGTCTCTGACCCGACAATTACTGGTTATCGAATCCACGTAAACACTTGTATTGATCGAACCGCACATAATCAGGCTGATGCCCGTGGTCAAGTTATTACAAGTAGAGTGGCGTTAGCCTTACACTGGCGCTAATCATTTAGCAGAAATAGCAGATGGATTACTATGTACTGATTTGTATGCTGTGCGTATACACACTTTTAGCTGGTCTTTTACGTTGAATGTGTAACAAGCGGAAATTACATCCATAGCTTTTCCTATTTGGTTGTGTTAGCATGTATTTGCATTTACATTAACATATGCGCTGTATCTCTGTGTCTGTATATCCACGCGACGCAATTAAAAACAAAACGCTCTAAGAAAATCGAACGCAAGTTTTTTAATGCAAAGTTTTACGAGAAATTATCAGATGGTGGTATTGATTTTGCATTAGTTATTGTTATTAAGAAAATATCGCGGAGTGTACTTTCGAGCCAGACACATAAACAGACAAAACA
Source organism: Sepiola atlantica (assembly GCA_963556195.1). Taxonomy (NCBI): domain Eukaryota; kingdom Metazoa; phylum Mollusca; class Cephalopoda; order Sepiida; family Sepiolidae; genus Sepiola; species Sepiola atlantica. The sequence goes on along the minus strand of OY744532.1, from coordinate 3,657,637 downwards.
CGCGGTTTCGATTTAGTTTATTTGGAAAGGTATATATATATTGGTAATATTAGATTCAGCTCTTGGGAAGGAAGCAGAGAAGGGTTCCGATCCATGTTAGATCAACAGTAGATTGCCTTTAAGCTCCAGTTAAAACTACTATTTATATTTTAATGCTTACAACACTGCTGACATCTTCACCAAAATGTATATATATATATATATATATATATATATATATATATATATATATATATATATATATATATATATATATTGTCGAATATAAGAGACAACTAATGTCAATATATCCTTTGGTAGATACATTCAATAGTCCGAATCAGGATCTTAGAAGCCCTATATATAAAAACCCCAACAAAATAATTAAAAGAATTAACTATAATATCAGTAATAATATAAAATTCTATAATTCTAACTAGTTTCATACTTATTACATAATTCCCTCCAAAACCCTTTTAAAATACTAACACATGGTCTTTATCTGATTAACCTCATTCTTCTGAAGATGGAACCGGATGGGTCTGAAAGTACTTGGGGCACACAACTAAACTATGGCAAATTCATCAGCCACCTCCCCTCTGAAACTAAGATCCTGATTCCGACTATTAAAGAGATCTACCAAAAAAATCTAGACATGAGATGTCTCTTATATTCAACGATACTTGTCTGTAAGAGAAGCTTCTGCCTCTCTCTCCTCTCTCTCTCTCTCTCTCTCTCTCTCTCTCTCTATATATATATATATATATATATATATATATATATATATATATATATATATATATATCAAGGTCTGGTTAAAGACGACGGAATTTTCGATATTTGTAATTATTTTAGTTATGTTCTCGACGCGGCGACCAAGCTTTCGAGACTCAGGTGATAATTGGTATATTATACATCCTTTTTCAGCAATCTCAAGCGGTTTCATCAGTCATTATTGTCATCGGGAGATGTTGTTTTTTTTAAGAGGGTCGTTGCTGTTTTTATTTTATTTTGCGATCTTTCATTATTTTTTCTAAAGTTTTGGCGGGAGAAGATGGAAAGAAAAAGAAAAAGAAGACGTGTGTGGTGTAGTCTATTGTTCATTTATGTGTTTGTGTATTCATTGTGTTTATTAATTTTGTCTAGTTATATAATGTTTTAATATTTACTTATTTTGTAAATTATGGAATACGTTGAATATATTAGTACGGATATTATAAGCTATTTTGTGTGATATTTTGTTTGCTTTTTATAAATTTTGCTTCTAGCATATTAGCTAATGTATAAATGTATTGTTATGTATTATTAATGTTAGTTGCTAGTGTTTTACATATATCGACTGGCTGTAGCGTTTTGTTGTGTGAAGTGATGTGGCTTCCCATTGCGCTGGCGTCTGATAGATGATATCTAAGACGTCTTCAGAGAGTTGTTGTTGTGTGGCTAATATAGGTACTATCTATTTTTTGCAGTTTGGTTATATATATAATAGTGTAACATATAGTATTATACAAATGGAAAATGGCATAATAATAGAATACAATGTAATATAGAGAAAGAGAAAGAGAGAGAGAGGGAGAGAGAGAGAGAGGGGTAGGAGAAGAATATGCATACAAGGCATCAGAGCTTGAGGGCGAAGAAAAAGTAAAATTAGAATTGAAAAATATGCATCCGGAGAAGTTCAAAATAGATTACGAAGAACAATAACAAAATGACGTAAATAACAAGAATGAGAATAATAAGAAGGCGGGAAAAAAAAGGAGGAGGAGAAATAGAAGACGAAGAAAGATAATAGATTATAAAATAAACTAATATGAAGAGGATGTCTACAAATGAAACAAAAAAAGAACCCGAAATAAATAATGAATATGAAGAAGAACGAGAAGGAGCGAACAGCAATCGGGGTAAGTAGTGGAACAAGGTGAGACAAGGAATAAACTGGACATGAGATAAGGGAAATACAGAAATGCAACGATGAATCAAAAAGAACACGGCTAAAAGATGAGAGCTCTATCAGACTAAAGGAAGACGAAAAAGGCGAAGATAACAACAAGTAGAAATCGAGAAGAAAAAGAATGATAGAGATAACGAATGAAAGTTAAATGGAGACAACAAGAGACAAAGAGAAAGAAGGAGAAAAAGGAAAAGTAAAGAAGATGTGTCATAAGCGGGAAGAAAGAATAAGCAATAAAGTGAGAAATTGGATGAAATTGATAAAATGTAAAGAAAGGGAAAGAAGAAAAAAATTAGCAACAGACGAAAACGACAAAGAAAAAGAAGAAGTAAAAGAAGAAGAAGACGACGAAAATATAGTAAAAGAAGAAGAAGAAGAAGAAGAAGAAGAAGAAACGTAGCAGAAGAGGACGACGAAGAAAAAGAAGAAGATTAAGTAGCAGTAGACGACGGTGAAGGAGAAGAAGAAGAAAAAGAAGAAGAAGTAGCAGCAGTAGACGACGGTGAAGAAGAAGAAGAAGAAGAAGAAGAAGAGGTAGCAGTAGATGACGGTGAAGAAGAAGAAGAAGAAGAAGTAGCAGAATACGACGACGAAGAAGAAGAAGAAGTAGCAGAAGACGAAGAAGAAGAAGAAGAAGAAGAAGAAGAAGAAGAAGAAGAAAAAGAAGAAGAAGAAAAAGAAGAAGAAGAGGTAGCAGTAGACGACGGTGAAGAAGAAGAAGAAGAAGAAGTAGCAGAAGACGACGACGAAGAAGAAGACAAGGACAAAGAAGAAGAAGAAGAAGAAGAAGAAGAAGAAGAAGAGGAAGAAAGAGAAAAAACAGTCACTTTTAACAGCACCAAACGGATATATTTATTCCATAGGTAACTGTCGGCCATCATTCATAAATTGCCGTAAATATAAGATCGACTTGATTTGTTGCTGAGTTTTAAATAACACTAAAGACAACATCAAACGTCAGCATCTCTAAAATGAACAACCGATGCGTCCATCGAACGATATAAGATGTAGGTAATAAGAAATATATTGGACCATAATTAAAATAATTTAACAAATGGGTTAGCAAAACAAGGCGATCCATTATTAAAATATTTCCATTTCCATTAGAAGGAAATGAAACTACGGGCATTAATATGCAATCAGAATTGATATTAATGCGAATAACAGACATACGCTCCTTGAGAATGGATCTACTGTAGAGGATATGCTCTGAGAATGAGGCACTATGGGTAAAACAACAGTAATATAACATTAAATGACATATAAACACACGAAATAAAGACATGCAATACACTTACTAATGCACACATAATATGTAAAATATACATACATAAGTAACACGTAAATACATACAAAACATAATCACACATGGACTGATCATACAGAAATAAACACGTTAACACATAATCACAAAATTCAAACGAGAAGATAATAAACGCTTAATAAACACATACACAGATTTACACACAATAGAACAGAAAATACATAATAATAAACACATAATAAACAGATATACATATACACATGTAAAAAGCATATAATGAAGAGATCAACATCAAATAAACACATAACACACATATAAAACATCAGATAATACCTTATCATGAAAAGGTGTGCAGTTGCAAGACGGCTTTCGGAATCTTATAAAAAAAAGCAAGATTTCGAACGTAGAGTGAGACGGTAACGATATTTCATTCAGCTCGCAGGAATATACTACTGATTCACACAAACCTAAATCTGGGCGCCACAAACACCCCAACATCATACGTGGAAGAAAGCCTTTGCCAATGACTAGCTATTTCACTTACACACGCATCATTCAGCACCACTTTTATACACATACACTAGTATGTTCTTCATAAAAGCACACGCAGACATACTGCTGGACTCACGAAAAACAATTACTTCAGGATTTAGCATATACATACTTTATTTCTATTCAAAAGGTATAGGTTCGCCAATACTTTTATGCTCATATGAATAAAGTCCACTGTTCATTTATGCATCTGTACCGGCTATACTGACCAACAAAAAAAACAAAAACGTTCCTGGATTTATACAGAGGGACATCATCATCGTGAGGCACGAACTACTACTACTACTACCACTACTACTACTATTACAAAAAATCGTAATAATACTGATTATAATAATAGTTATTATAACTACAAATATCGTAACATTCTAGACGCAAACACGATCAGACAAGCATAGATTCACACTAATACAATAAAATACAGCAGAATAATCCAAACTACTTGTAATTGAAATGTATATCAGACACTTAATAAACTGAACACTCACCTGATCAGTATCTGTGTGGAGAAAATACACAGGCCACTTCATACAATTGACAATAAATAACCCAGCACCATGGAACAAAGGACCAAGAATAACGATACACAAAGAAGTACACCCGACGAACAATGTATAAAAAGAAAAGAACATTACAGATTGCGTAGATAACGCAATAAAAAAAAAGAATTTAAAAAATACCTAACACAAATACAGACAGTCAGATTACCATCACTAATTAAAAAAATAGCGTTAACAATATGCAGAAGAAGAAAACATCCTGAAAAGTAAAATAAAAACTGTAAATGAGGCAGATATTTCGAGAATATATAAGTCGGACCAAATTGATTGAGCTGACAAAACATGGACATTGGTACGAGACTGTGCAATTGCAATCAGAAAAAGAATCGCTATAAACAACCGCACAAAAGAACGCGATTAGAAAAAAACTACATATAAGCTGAAAGAAGACGCATACACATAGAAGATGTAGATTCTGTGAATAGAGAGATGAATTGATAAACTACATCATAAGTGACTGCAGCAAGATGATCAATGAGAAACATAAAAATATCCGTAGCTGTGTTGGGGGGTTGGTCTACTGGAAACTATGTAAACAAATACACTGTGAACACACATATATTAGAAACTGAAAGTGGTGGTAGTATCGGAAATACACAAACCGTTTTCGTCCGGAAATCACTGGTAAACAGATAATGTGAGAACACATCTAGACTTTCTTTGTATTGTTTCATGTGAACTCTACGCTGTTTTCTTAATTGGATTATGGTCTACCCGTAAGAAATAAAAGAAAAACGTTTAAAATACACTCCAACAGATTTCCAGCGCCAACACAACCAGTTTTTCTTTACTTTTCTCTCTGCTCTCTCAAAATCAACCCTCCCCTTCTATTTTAGTCCTTTTTTAGCCAGAATGTTCGAATATTTTGCGTCTGACACACTTATAATATTTTGTTTCTGCCTACTCGATATTCTTAACTACAATCGATTTTCAATATATTTTTGACAAACACTTAATCTTAACCTATTGTTTAAATGCCAGGCGACTTAAACTTTTTATTCTAGAGGGTCTATTTTAGTGTTTTCTCTCTTTATCAACTAACTATATGGCTAAATTGCTAGTAATAGTGCTACACACCAAGTACGTTTCAATGCTTATTGAAAAAAGCGAGGGTTATTCAAAATCTTGGGGAAACTTTCTGTCACTCAGCCTACATCGAATAGCCTGGGGTTTTTTCTCAGGTAACAAGATTACTAGCAAAGATGAATGTGTGAACTCCTAGTATTCTTTGCTCTGTTATATTCCATGTGTTGTCGCCATCTTCAATCGTCTCACTGCGCGATAAAAATCATCACGTTTTTAAATATAACAAAATAATTTGCAGTTACAATGGATTTTCAGACGCGAGGCAAAGTCGAAAACTGCCGTATTTTGTATTTGTACATAACTTGCCTCACAGACCGACTGAGTGCAACGCACGTATCAATGTCTGCTGGAAAAAGAACGAACTTCTTAATTTAATTCCAGTCGTGACGTAAGAGACGAGATCCTGTCTTAGATTAGGTAATAACTCCCACGTCCTGCGATACATGAGGCAGTCAAAGTAAACCATCGTTTTCTGTCTGAATCCATATCCACAGCGTTCCTCCAGCTTCTTTCCATTGCGATCAAATATCTATTGATTGTTTGCTTCCAGTTCATTTTTGGTCTTCTATTTATTTTTACATCAGTGGTCCACTGAAGCATTTGGTTAGCAATTCGTTGCGGATCCCATCTTAGCGCATGTCCGAGCAAGATTATATGTTGTTTGCATATTCCTTCTCTGATTATACAACTCTAGTGATAATATCAGTTAACATTTTTTGGTTACAATATTGGGTAGAATATTAAGTAACATGACACTAGATTTGGCATGAATAAATAAACACAACAGACGGTGCGGAGGCAGGAAAGACTAAAACCTGCCGGTTCAGGTTATTTTCACTTATACACATTAAATGATGTTGCAAGAGGTCTAGATATTTTTGAAACTTTTATTTTACCTGCAAGGTTTTGACAGGTTGATGGTAATCTTGATGAGTATTTGAGAAAAAAATGTTCAGGTAATAAATACAGATTGAATTTACCGTAAAACATATCCCCCTACACATATATATATATATATATATATATATATATATATATATATATAGTCATCCACATACAGACTGTTTCGCTGTATCACAGCTCGAATTAGTTGTACCTAATGAGCTATGCCTTAAAGCTAATGGCAGTTGGCGATATCCTTACAAATACGCTCTCTCTCCCCCTCTCTCTCTCTCTCTCTCTCTCTCTCTCTCTCTCTATATATATATATATATATATATATATATATATATATATATATATATATATATATATGTATATGGTAAAATAAAAATAAAAGCAAAAACGATTTATTCGGAAAAAGGATTAGAAAAATGTTTAATTTCATTCAACGAAAACGTTTTCTTCGCCCGAATAACTCTATGAGATTATGGAAAGAAAAATTTAAAATGTCAAAACATGAAAAGCAACGGCGAACAGAATCTCAAAGACTAAAATAATCGTCACTGATGAAAGAGCAGTGAAATCCTAGTTAATCATTAGATGAAAAAGATGGCATTGGGAATCATGTCAATTCTTATAAAGAAAGCCCACAGTAAAAACTCAAATTTCGATTAGATTAGTTTACAAAAGAAACACATCTTTTCATGATAGAAAATAACACCAAACATTAGAATATAACAACTGAGATATCATTTAATTTTCGAAGTCATAGTATAAACAAAAAAACTTTAATACTATTCATTTTCTAATATACATGAAATGACGAAAAAGTTTAAAAAAAAAACCTTACAAATAAAACTCTATCATTATAAATAAATACATTAATAGATAGTGTAGGTGTTCTACATGAATATTTAATCTCATGAAGGGAAGAGGAGAATGCTAAGCATCAGTTAGATTTATGAGCTCTTTCTTGTATCATGATGAGCGAAGTATATGTTCCTACTATTACCAAGTTCGGCTCATGGATTTAGCACTGTTGAAATAAATACTGAAATAAATATATGTAGATGAAATATGTTAGAATAAAAATATATAATATAAAACAGCAATATATATATATATATATATATATATATATATATATATATATATATATATATATATATATATATATATATATAAAGATAGATGAAAGAAGAGGGATACACATCTACGAATGTCAAATTTATTTCAACTTCGATTGTTCAATGCAAGGTGTACTATGTAAAGAACATGTTTATTATTTAGTCCTTAAACCAAGGATTTTCAAAGATTAAAATCTAATCATCAGAGGAATTACATAGATAGATAAGCTGGCAGTAGAAAAGCCAAAATTCAAAATTTGGAAAAATATTAATAATAGTTTTTATTTAATTTTTTTTTAATTTAGAATTGTAGCTTTTCCACTGCCAACTTCTCTATCTATGTGATTCCTCTGATGATAAGATTTTAATCTTTGAAAAGACTTGGCTTAAGGAAAGCAATTTGAACATGTTTTTTACTGAGTATACCTTGCATTGAACAATCGAAGTTTGAAATAAATTTGTCATTCGTACATGTTTATTTCTCTTCTTTAATCTATCTTTATAATTGCTCTATCTCGTATATTGAGCTTAAACCATTTCACTATAGGTTCTATCTACTAAAAGTATACTTTTAGTTTCATATTATATATATATATATATATATATATATATATATATATATATATACTAATAACCTGCGTTTTATGCGTGTTATTTGTGTATTTGCTTTCCCTGTGAACGGTGGATAATGTCATCATTTTTAAAGTCCATACATTAAAACAAATGTGGGAGTTTACCATGCACAATATATGAGGTCACTAAAGGATGACGCAATCCATTAAAACAGAGAAATAGGGATAGGCGTACAGAAAAGGAAGTCATCCATCAAATCAGAAAGAGAGAGTGAGACAAAACGGGTCGAGATGATATACTTTCAGACGTTGTATTTAGAAGATTTGTGACGCGAAAGGTCGTCCACTAGATGAACGTTCTAAACCCTTTAGGTTCAAGTATACATATATATATATATATATATATATATATATATATATATATATAACTAATTTCAGCATTTTTTTACAAAAATTCTGGCACATTGCATTAACATTATTTGATTCATTTAAATATAGTTGTGAATAGTTTGTACAGTCATTGACGTGTTTTTCTCCTTTCATGGTAGCCAGGGACAATAGCTTTTTTAATTCTTAACAAAAATGGGACGCTCGAAATCACTAACAAAGGAGAACGAGAAATGATAATAAAGGAAACGCCTAAAGGGACTTCTCCTGTGATAATCTTCCGAGGAATACATCGTTACGTGGATACCGTAACAAGATTTCTGAATGACCATTCCTCAAGGAAGAAACGATAAGATGCTACAATATCCAAGACTGTCACCTCCAGGGGTTTGAGGAATATTGGTCGGCAACTCCGTAGACAACCTTAACAATCAAGCAAATCAATCTTCACAGAAGATTGGTATCCTGATGTACCAAATTCAACAAGTAATGCAATTCTTCAACCATTGGCTCTGGAAAAGTTCAGCTTGCGAAGTCTCCACTTACACCAACACACACAAATTCGATGATGGAATAGACAAAGAAACATATCATAATGGATATGATTCAAGTTATTTTCACTGATGAGACCCGGACCACCTTTGGTGGACCTGATGGCTGGGAACAAGGATTGGTTTGTCTCGAAGATGAGTCACCATCGTTTGAGACGACAGCAAGAGAGTGGAGGAGTCATGATATGGGAGGTATCATTAGAGATAACCTTGTTGGTCCTATAAGAATATTCAACGGAGTAAAATAACGTCCGTTGCCTATTACAATTTTTTGAGAGAATCTCTAGTACCTTGGTTAGATGACGTAAATCTTTTTCAGAGCAAGAGTAGAATAAGGACCCCAGTTCATTAACACAACACGCGGAACATGTTCCGGAAGTCACTGGCGTCTTCCGGTTCGTCTTCCGATCGACCTCGCAATACACTTTTTCTTAAAATACACAACACGAAATATAGAATTTTGTGCGTTTAAAAAATTTTTTTCAGTAAATAAATGTAAAACAAAAAAACGATAAATTGTTTTGTTTATTGCAAAACGAAAAATTACAAGTCAGCCGATTTAAAAAGAAAAACGTATATATTTTGTTTATTTTATTTACAAGTTGTTTTGTAAATAGCGACCACGTGTATTGTGAGGTCAACCGGAAGACGCCGGTGACTTCCTGATTATGTTCCGCGTGTTGTGTTAATGAACTGGGGTCCTTATTGTATTCTTGATCCTCTTTTTCTATTAAGGGACTTTGTTTTTTATGAACGACAGTGTCCCTTCTCACTCTGCCCATGCAACTTAGGTATTTTTAGCATTGGGGACATCGAAGCTACAAAGTTGATAATCTGGCCCCAGATTTTAACCCAATAGAAAAATGTAGTCTATCATCAAACGAGATGTTCATGTCAACGAACGTCAATTTTCGTTTAAAACGGACTCATGGGAAGTCACTAATGCTACAGCAAGAGCAGTGCCACCAGCCACTATTCAAAATTGACTGATTCAGTTAATACAATACTTTTTGAAGTTATAAAGGTCCATGTTAGTTATGTGGGTAAATAAGGTATTTGTTTCTATTATATGTGTTGAACTATATATTATTTTATATTTAATTATATCAATTTCTTGTTGAAGATAACAACTTCACTATATCTTTTTTTATTTATTGATTATTTATCTTTACTAATAAATGTTAATTTTGCTGGTTGTACATGGAAAGCTATTACCATTTGTAGGT